>WEIS01001807.1:376-28105 GCA_013389965.1 Todus mexicanus | reverse complement strand
CCCCCTGCACCCCCAGCCCCAGCTCCTGCAGCTCCCTGGAACACAAACTTTCGCAGAGCAAGATGTGGGTCTGTGAGCACGGTGCGCCATCAAGGAGCTGTTCATGGAGTACTTTTATTGAAAATTTCCAATCTCTTTACACAGGTCCCGGTCTTCAAGTGCTGCACGTTGCTGCAGCCCCACTTGGGTCAGTGGAGCAATGCTAATGTAAGCCAGATGGGACGCCGGCCTCCCCACCAATTAAAAAATAGCCAGGCCACCATCAGGCATTCAATCCCAGTGCATGCTGTGGTTTTATGACTCCTCCAGACTAGCCTGGCATCTCTCCACGTTAGCTTATAATAAGGGTAAATTAGATGTCCACATTTTCTCCAGTAGCTCTTAATATATTGAGCACTTAATACTTGAACATAATGATTTACAAGGAACTGTTCGTTTTGTACATGAACGATCAGTAATGGATCCAGTTTCCTGAGACAAAGTGGAAAATATTTAAGAGCAATATCTTATTTATAGTTCATCCTGCATTTATTTTGAGTAGCTTTAGAGCATCTATTCTGTTTCTGCTTTTCTGAGACAGTTTCTCAGTCCTGTCTTCCCTACAGAAGCCAAGCACCATTTCATACAGCTGTATTTCTACATGTCAGATGATCTGTTAAATATCATTTTTATCGTCCTTCTTTTCATTTGGAAGTAATCTGTTCTGTAATTTTTTCAGTTCCTCCTTCTCTTTTTAAAAATACTTTTGCGCAGGCAGTCTTTTTTTCTTTCCTTTTTTTTCTTTTTAACTTTCATGTTGTTAGATTAGAGATGCACACAGCGTACACCACCAGAAAGATTAGCCTCAGCTTTTAGGTGCTGTATTTAAGGCATCACAGAGACCTAATGTTCAGAACCACCCATATTATTTCAAAACTTAAGCACTCAAAAATTGCAATACTCATTTGAAAATGTTAACATACAACTTTGGGATACACTATTAAGGAACTAAGTTTAAAATTACCACTTGAACTGCCTGTATTTGCATTTCTATATAGTTATGACATGATTAATTTTTACCACTTCAAGGTGTGCAGTGTGTTTTCTTCTCCAAAGGATGTTATTTAACTGTACTCGGAGATCTGGTAAACTCAGGGTGTCATCCTGACAGGCTCAGGTAAGAACAATTCCTGCCTCATCACCCCAAATCCAGATGATACGTAGTTAACTCTTCTGCTAATATGATGCTAAATGTCTATTACACTACATAGCTTGGTCAGCATTTTGGTTTTCCTCAGATATTTTCTTTGTTAAAGCTTTTGAAATCTCCTGGATGGCAACACTTCCTCTTTCTGGTCATGTTATTTACCAACAGTTGATTGCAGCATCCTTCTCCATCTGAGAAGCCTACTACATACAGAACTTTATTATAAAGACAGGACTGCAGTATGTGAAGAAATCGTCTATGTTTTCTATGTATCTGTAGCTATTATTAGCTTCATAATCTTCTCACTTACCAATTTTTAAAAAAATCTGGTTCTGAGTGATTGAGTCCTTTCTGTTCCATGAGGTACCACACAAACAATCCCATACTGAATTTTAAGCATTCAAGAATTGCCATTTAAACGAAAGGTACGGTATATATGTTTCACACAAAACATATTCATAGAACCATAGGATCCCAGGTTGGAAGGGACCTCAAGGATCATCTAGTCCAACCTTTCAAGGTAAAAAAATATAGTTTAAATGAGAAGGCCCAGCACCCTGTCAAGCTGAGTCTTAAAACTGTTCAATGTAGGGGAATCCACCGCTTCCCTTCCAATGTTCATACACACTTTGCTTGAATAGATTGCAGATACTCATCTTCTTGCAGAATTAACAAAAGGGATTTTCATCTTTGTTATCTAAAAGTTTTCAAGTTGAGGTCTCACGTTTATTTTCACAGAGTTCGTCTTTAAGTGACCTTTTCCCTGGAGATTGGTAAAAACTGACCTCTGGATAAACTCGGGATGTTGGTTTAGGGGCAGGAGCACTATTGAATTGTGCCTAGATCTGGTGCTGACTTTCACCAACAGATGCACAGAAATACATCCATCTCCTCCTGCTTCCACATGAGGCAAAGGCTCTGGTCAGTGTAACATGCAGTAACTAGCCGGTTTTTGAGCTTATTGTTGGGCCAATATTCTACACACGTATATCAGTAGGTGAGATTTCCCTTAGCTAGACTTGATTTTTATTTTTAGTTAGATATGCTTCTTTGAGCCTTTTTGGATTCTTTGGGGAGATGGTGCAGAGCTTTGGCATGTAATTGTGTGGATATTTGTCCCTCATGTCCATGTTTAGAGCAAGAATGCAAACTAGAGCAAGAAACAAGTAGGAACTAATTGTGCAAGAAAATACCATATTACCCAAAGGCTTCAGAAAAAAAGCAGAAGTCTCACATATCTCGACTACAGATGTCTTTACTCAAGAATGGGAGCAGAGAAGAAATATTTACTAAACAGCAAAAGCTTTTACTACAGTTTTGGAAGAAACAGTTATAGAATGAATCATAGAATGATTTGGCTTGGAAGGGGCCTTAAAGGTTATCTAATTCCAACCCCCCAACTTCCACTGGACCAAGTTGCTCAAACTCAGCTTTGAACACTTCCAGGGCTGAGGCATTCACAACCATTTTGGGCAACCTGTTGGCAGCGTCTCACCACCTCACAGTAAAGAATATCCAATCTAAATCTACCCTCTTTCAGTTTAAAACTGTTACCCCTCATCCTATCACCCCACTCCCTGATAAAGGGTCCCTCCCCATCTTTCCTGTAAGTCCTCTTTAAGTACTGGAAGGCTACCATAAGTTCTCTCCAGAGTTTTCTCTGCTCCAGGCTGAACAACCCAAACTATCTCAGCCTGTCCTCATAGGAGAGGTGCTCCAGCCCCTTGATCACCTTCATCACCCTCCTCTGGACTTGTTTGGGCAGGTTCATGTCTTTCTTTTGTTAGAAGCCCCAGAGCAGAATGCAGTACTCCAGGTGAGGTCTCATGAGAATGGAGCAGAGGGGAAGAATCACCTCCCTCAACCTGCTGGTCACACTTCTTTTGATGTAACCCAGGATACAGTTCTGGGCTGCGAGCATATATTGCTGGGTCATTTCCAGCTTTTCACCCACCACTACCCCCAAGTCCTTCTCCACAGGGGCACTCTCTATCCACTCATGCTTTCCTCTTTTCAGTCAGTGTGACAATATCTTTATGTATAATTTTTGAGGTTGCAGAGGGCTTGCTAATTTCTTCTGCCTGGTTTATCACATTCACTTTATCTGCAGAGTTCTGCTGTTAACGCAGCAGCAGCCATTGGAAATTTTCACAAATCGTTGGATTTTACATTTCTGCCCCCTCTTATGTGTAGGCTTGGAGTGTGATCTAATGACTTGGCATTAGAGCAATATTTATATTACTGCACATGCTCACGATGTGTTGCCAGTCCCTCCAAGTTTCAAAGGCTTTGTGACTGGCACAGAAGAATCTCATGTTTTTAAATTAGAATTTGCCTCTGTGACCCTTCTGCTAAGCTTTGCCTGGCAGCAGCATTGGCTTCAACTTGCAGAGGTCAAGCTGGGGAAATGGAGTTATTCCATGAGAGTACTTTACAAACTCTGCTTTTTCGTAATCACCAGTGAAAGAGGTTTAATCAAACAATACTTTGTTATAGAGGAGAAAACAAAACCAAAAGAAAGCAAAAGAACTATCAAAAGAGCCAAAGAGAAATACTTTCTCCAAAATCACTGGATGATAATGTGAGTCTTCATTACTCCCCACTGAAGAGCTGTGAGGGTGTGAGCAGCAACATACACAGCCTTTCCTCACCCATTAAGTACCTCACCTTGTCATAGAAGGAGATCAGGTTGGTCAGGCAGGACCTGCCTTTCATAAACCCATGCTGACTGGCCTGATCACCTCTTTTATTTCTCAAACCCAAGTGTGCTTTTGCTTATCCTCATTTAGGCTATTGGTTAACAAGTCCCACCATTTACGTTGCAGTGATGAGCTGCTCTCCACAATGTTCTTCATTAGTGATCTCTGTTTGCTATTCCTTTGCCCAAGACATCTCAGCTCCTTTGCAGGAATACCCACAAAGCCCACACAGCATTCTTGTTACAAAAGGGGAGACTCCCTAAATAGATGTGCTACCAGACTTCCCCTTTTGTCTGTAATGGAGATGCCCCAACAACTGGAGACTATTACCACAGGCATAGTCAGCTTCTCACAACACAAGCAGTAATTTTCATATTTCTCTCGGAGTTCTTCTTGTCACAACTATTTCAAAAGGCAGAAGTGCCTTCCTGCCTCTGCCCCCGACCTATTGCATAACATGCAACATAAAACGCAAACTGATTGTCTGCTGTTCAGGTTGCACTCTTTTCACTAAAAACCTGTATAGCATCTCATCTATCCATGTTTTCATGCCTGTGGTGCTCTCAGCAGAGGCACTGTTCGTCTCCTCTTGGCCCACCATGCATTCCCTCAGCTAAGTGCCATTGCTACATCAGGATGCTTATAGCCATGTCCTTTCTATGCAGGGATAGCTCTAGAACTATGAAAAAGGATCTTCTTGGGAAAGGCCACACATGCAGAGGAAAGGGCTCCTGTGTAGGTTTGTGCAGAACCTTTCTGGGCCATGAGCTGCAGACCTTTCCACCTCTTCCCTTTGGTTTCCCAGCTGAAATAGTTGGGACACATCCCCAGCCTAGAGGAAAGCCTTTGGGGCTACCTGAGTCTGTCTGAGTTCAGATGGCCAAGGGCTAATTGAGATGATTTCTCGTTGCTTGCAGCACACGACCTGACGGAAGATCTTTGCCGAGTTATCTAGGACCATCTTCAGCACAGAAAAAGGTTCAAGAAAGCCCAAGAGATCAGAGCTGAAAACTCCAGCTGAACAAGAACAGCATCAAGGTACGGGCGTACTCCCAGGCATGCTAATACTGCTTGTACCTGGTGGGACTCCAGGAAGACTATGATCCTATCACCCTGAGCACTCACCAGGATGCTTGAGCAGATGCTGCATAGCCTGAACTAAAGAAATAATATAGATGACTCTCTTTAGCAAGAAGCTACAATGGTCTCACTACGGAGAAATAATAAGTTTGAGATACCCCTTCAGAAGACATGCTCAAATACTTTTATTTTTTAAGTGCCTCACTTCTGCCAGTCCCTGGCTGACGTCCTGGGCAGCCCATTTAGTTGTCTGGGATCTGGTTTCAGGCACTCCAAGGTGGTCAAGGGGGCAGTGTCCCCTCTGCAGCTCTGGGAATTGGGATGTGCCAGGACTACTGGTGAGACCTTCCTTCACTCATGTCCTCTGTGAGCCAGAAGACCAGTCATCAGCAAAGAATTTGGGATTTTGTGAGGAACACAACATGCACTCCAGCTCCCCAAACTGGAATCTTTCACCCTTCCGCCCCGGTTAGCCAGGGCTGGGCTGTGGGGAGCACCGTAGGGGGCTGGAGAAGATACCCCAGCCACCCTCCAACGAGCCCATGGCCCCACTGAGCATTGGCCATCCCCACCAAGATGGGTGTGAGAAGCAGTGCAGATAGACCACAGGTGGTCTTGTGCCAAAACCACAAAACCTTCCCAACATCATTCCACTCCCAGAATATAAAAATTACTATTTCTACTGGGTATCAACAGGCTTCTCTTTTCAGGAGTGTTTTGTTTTACTCTGTTTTCATTTGGTTTGTTTTTTTGTTGTTGTTGTGGGTTTTTTAAAAAATATTATTGATTGATTGTTTTTTGGTGGTTTTGTTTTGTGTTTTATTATTACTATTATTATTATTTTTGGTTGTTGTTTGGATTTTGTTTGGTGGTGGGTTTTTTCTTTCTAGCTGATTCCCTTCATTAGCTTACTAGTGCCGCCCGACAGGGTAAACTTTACAACAATGTATAGGCTGCCAGAGGGAGGCTAAAAGTCTACCCAACACCTCAAAGAAATGAACAGACAAACAGGCACAGACATGCTAGGCAACCTCTGTTTCCTCTGAAGCAACAAGGTACGTCTTATCAAAAGGAAATTCTTCATATGACCTTTCACACTGCACAGCCTCACTCCCAAAATCTATCAGAAGTAGGCAGCTACACCCAGTTTTAGCTTCAGCTTACATTTAATGGATAATTGCACCCCACGCCTATTCCCAGGTGGCAGCAAACCTCAAACCATAGGGCAAGTCCCTGTGTACATGAAGAGGTGCTGGAAGCTAAATTGCCCTTTTGGGACAATCTCATGCCCACTGGCAGGTGATATTTTCCAGCCACCAGTCCAGCTTATGGGGTACACAGCTCTTACCCATCTTATACTGCCAATATTCAGCAGAATTCTCCACCATCCCCCCCCACACCTCTGATTTTCCTCCAGTTAAGGTCTGGGACACCTTGAGATTCTGAGATTCTCCAAAGAGGGAAGTATTCTTCCAGTCTTGCTTTCAAATAAGTACTTCCTACTGAATTCTAAAAAGGAGGAAGCAATATTGCCAGGCAAATACACAACACAATGCAAGAGGCTTGGCTGGACATGCTTACTTTTGTTGCTAAAATATGTAGCTGTACAATAGCCATGGCAGGCTTCAACCCCAGTAATATGAAACAGGTTGTATCTTTATGTGAAGACATTGATAAAAGCTCAGGGAATGTATTTTTAAACATATTTTAATACAGATGTCTATAAAATCACAAGTGGTCTGGAGAAGATAAACTGGGAATGGTTGTTTATTGCCCCTCATAAAAGGAGAACTAGGAGGCACCCAGTGACATTTTTGGCAAGAAGGCAAGCAAAAGAAAGCACTTTTTCATACAGTTAAATAAGTTAAATGCAGTCATGTAAACTATGAAACTCATTGTCACAGGATGTTGTGGACACTGGGAGTATAAACAGGTTCAAAAGAGTTAAATGGTCATGGAGCCTGGATCTGACATCACATTTAAAACACATCTGAGTGGATGCAGCTTCCAACTCCTCTTATAAAGTGTGGATTTCTATAACCTGGGAGATTATACCAGGGGAAAAATCACTTCATACTTAATCTTTCTTACGTTGTCCTCCCTAAACAGGAATAAGATACAGAGTGAGGTAGGCCCTTGGTTTACTAGAGACTCTTAATCAGTTATGTTCTTAATTAGATATATTGATTTCATCCCTGGGAGGCTGCATGGTGCTTGTTCAGACTCAGAAGTGTAGGTCTGACTAGAAGAACACGGGGGTGCTCAGCATAGGTCTTGTCACAGACACCGACTGGGATTTCAGAGAACACCATGCGCATCCAGGCTCTGCCACAGGCTCCTTGTGTGACTCATTTAGAAATTTTTGCTAAATGAGAGTAGTTTGCCCTTTGTCTGTCTCGTGATTTTGACTACAAAGGTCTTTGGGGAAAGCGTACGGACTATACACGGAACCTAATGTTGTGAGGCATCTGCAGCCTCTTTGGATACAGCTAATTTAAAAAGCAATAAGAAAGAAAGGGAAGAAACTATCCTAGCTTTCTCCCCTGACGGAAGGATGGTGGAAAGTAGGAAGAGAAGACTATTACCACAGGGCCCTCACAATTCCTTAAGTGAGTGCAGCTTTCCCAACAGTACAAAAGAGGTTGCCGTATCAGAGAAACAAATCTGCACCGTTTCAGGGCAAAATGAGCTCACTGGCAGCAGTTAGTGTGACAGAGCACTCACCCATCAGCAAAGATTACAAATATTTTTAATTCCACATTGTGACTCGGTTATGACCTTCAGTCACTTGTTTATGTTGCTATGTAAATATCAGTTACAAGAGGAAATTTTTACATAAAATTTCCAAAGAAATTCTTGTTTCTCAAAGGTGTTTGATTCGTTGGAAAGACATTGGTGATTGCAGTCTGGCAATTGATCCCTCTGCATCGGCCACCGTGCTCAGGGGGCTGGAGCTCTCCCAGGCTTCAGAGAGTGGGATCAGGCAGTGGTGCCAAGAGCCAAAAACTTTCAGGGTTTGCTTGAGGTTTTGTTAGGAAGCCAAGCTTGTGCAGATCTAATCTGGCTGATCTAGACATTTTGCTCATTGTCTCCAGTTTATGATGAAAACTTCCGTGTTAAGAGTTATTTAACTCTATGAAAATTGTAGCGGGTGTTGCTGGTGACCAGTTAACAAATATTGTTGTAATTTCCAAAGTCTGTTTTGCCAAGGAGATGACATTTGCTTTCCCCAATAGTGATTTTGTATAAACAGTATTTAACTTTATATAGTACAGTCTTATCTCATGGGGAAGCTGTAGGGTGTTACAGTACATGAGACTGAGAAGAGAGAACACAACTCAAGCTGTATTTTCCCCATAAAACAGAACTAGACATGTTAACTCCACTTGTTTTTGGCCCTGTGAATCCACAACTAGACTAGTGGTCTGTTCGACAAGTGCAGATGACATGAAGCCAAGCTGCGCCACGTGCAGTCTGATCACCCATCTGGGACAGCAGCAAAGGCTCAATCCCAGCCACGAGTGGAGAATGAGTCAAGAAGTAAAGCAAACAAGGCACCCTGAAGGCAAGGTGAGTGCCTTGCTTCGCAGTGTTGAGCCTGAACATATCCCGAAGATGAACCTCAATATTAAATGCCTGAAACCAAACAGTTCCAGAAATGTCAGAGGCTCTTGGGACCTGCCCAGTCTCATCCAGTACTACTCTGTCTGTCCACTGCAGTAGCTTGGCTTGTTACCCAGGAAGGAGTAGCTCTTGAACTCTTGCAAAAGAATTACTTTATTTGCAATATTAGACCAGACTTTCCAGATTTACCTCTTCAGAAATCTACTGCTGTGGAGTGGTGACACCTAATGGTAGGGACACAATTGAAGACACAGATACAGCAGTGGTGCAAATGAGACGAAAGAACTGTGTCACTCTTCATGGATATGAAGTAGATGTTGGAATATTTTATACGAATTACACCTCCAACTGTGCAGAATTTTAATGGAATGTCTCCTTTTTGGTCTTCACTATCTCAATGTAATGTGTTATTAGGATTTGCCCATGAAGACTTCATTTCACGTTCCGGTATTATCCTACCGCTTTCCTCCTCCTGTCTTATCCTCTACTCTGCTGACCCTAGCCTACCCTTTTTATTAAACCCTGCGATTTGTAGCTTGTCTCCAAGCAGCTTGTTCAGATTAGACTTGCCTAGGGGCTAGTTTAAATTGCTCACATGACTTCTTGTAAGAAACATTACACACATGTTAAATTCATGAGCCAAAGTAGGCTTGTGTGTGGAGCACTCTCCGTTTTCCTTTGTCCTTTCCAGGTGGCTTTTTCCTCATCTTCCCACACCTTTCCCACATTCCCCTTTCCCTCCCCCACCCCCCTTCCTTGCCTTTGTATGGAAACAAAGAGAATCTCATCTCTGTACAAGATACAGCAATACAGTCTGACTATTTAAATACTCAGAACTCGAATCTGTCCCTATAAAACCTGTTTGTAGATAATTGTAACACAGTATGCAAACAGAGCTGAAATGTGGAAAGAGAGCAGAGGCAGCTCTTCACGTATCCAGTGCATTAATACATGAAAAAGGCATTTTTGCTTCTCATTCTGGAAAGCACAAAGCAAGAGTGGTTGTGCCCACTTAAATTTTGTTTCAGACTGCCCTGTGTTGCTCTCAGTGCAGACAATAGCAGTTTTCTGTAGTCAAACTCTCAGTAAGACACCATTATGTCTTCCAGCGCTGAGAGTAGGACCCCTGCCAATTTGATTACTGGGGTACCTTTCCTTCAAAAAGCATCCCTGGAGGATCACAAACACCCACTTATGGCTCTGTTACTCTGCTGTGTCAGGAATACAACTGCCTTCTAACTTCAGCTTCTTCTAGCTCTTTGCTGGAAGGCTAGTAAGTGGTCAATATGCTGGTGTGGGCAAACAGATTTGTCTAGCTTGGAGGTGAGCACCTACAGAACAAAATCACTGTCAGTGTGCCTGAGACTAGTCACAGATAGGGGGATAACAAGCAGCTATGCTGAGCCCTGCTACTGTGAGCTGAAGAAAGATGCTCAGTAAAATTAAATGAAAGTAACTAACCGGGAAGAGAAGTGCGTGTATTGAGGAGAAGACTGTGACGTCTCACCCTGTTCAGGCATCATAGAGAAGAGCCACGAACCATTTCTTCTCAACAAGAGGAAAATCATCTGCTAGAGCTCACGCTTCCTTAGATGCCAGATAGCTCAAAGGTGAGACATTAACAGGCCTTCCTAGTTTCACCTCACACAAAACTACTCCTTCTGCTTCTAGTTAGTTACCAGACCATGACTATTGCAAGTGCTAGTGAAGATATGGCAATGCAATTAAGCCAGTCATCCATTCCAGCTAGCGGAGCACGGGCAGAGCGTGTTTCCACAGTGGGGAGCATTGGCTGAAGGAATGACAGAGCAGCACCATTTTCCCATCTGGATGCAATCTGAGCTGTTAGCGCTATGTAAAACTGGATTGTAAATGGTTTAGAGGTTGGTCTTGAAGGACCAGGTCTTCCTCTGCAGGCCTCCATGGAAATTCAGATAATTGGAGGCATTTTTTCTGAAAGCCTATAAACGTGCACCCAGAACATGTCGTTTTCAGCAGAAGGATGTCAGCTGTGCAGCACTTTCCTCCCAGCAACCTGTCTGACCTCACCTGTCTATGGTAATGCTTACCTAGTTGCTATCATGTGTTCGTTCCCTATCTGAATCAGCAGCCCTAAGCAGGCTGGGAAGCTGCTTTTGTGCTTTTTGCTCCTTTGGTCTAAAGCTCTTCCAAAGTTAAAATTCAGCTACAGGGAGTTCCCCTCCTAGGAACCTTTCTGTCCTGCTCCCAGGACTGGATGACCTGTGCCAGCCTCAGACCTATACCCCAAACCTGCCTTCCTGCAGCCTGTACTCTCTTGCTCTTGTAGTCTCCTTCCTGATCCAGGGTATTTCCCCAGTGCTTCAAGAAATGTAATCCAGAAGAAATCCTCATCCTTTGTACAACAGCCTGTCAGATGCGCAGTGCAGAACTGCAGGCTGCGTGCCCTCTCTGCACCTCTTCGTTTCCCATGGCCTCTTCCTCCAGACTTCCTTCTGATCTTTTCTGTAACCCCATTGGGGCCAAACGCTTCTCTTTACTGAGCTGTGGAGAAACCTCACCTGTTCTGAAAACTGTTCCCATAAATGGCCACAAGGAATGACTATTCACTCTCCCAGCACCCCCCACTCCCTTTGCTTTTTTCTTTAATGAGCATCTCCTTTTAAATTAGCTACTGGGAATTATGTAAAGTTCTTTTTTACAGAACCAGCAAAGAACAAATATGTTGGCAAACAATTTGCTACCAAAGGCCAGGCCTTCTTGATTCAGGGAAGCAAAGCTTCTTCCTACAAATTTTTCAGAGCTTGGTTAGACAGATTAAAACAATAAAGTCACAGCAGCTTTCCTTAGAATGTATATGATGCCATTAGGCAATACGGACCCAGGTATGCACCTAATTGCTGACAGTAAATACTTACCGTTATTGTCCCTGAAAAATATGTACATATTTGCTTTGCCTGCACACCAGCTGGGGTCCTGGGGTGCTTAGCTACAGCAGCACCAGCAGAGCAGTAGGTTAGAGCAACTGCATAGCAGATGGAGAGCTACTAATACTAAAGGAGGGTAGCTTAATTTCTTAAGGAAGGCAGTTCAATTTGAGGATGATATAATTTTAATAGAAACCATACAGACCATATTCCTATGGAATGGGACATTATTTATTAGTGAACACAGGTAAACAACAACTCAATGCAGCTGAAGCAGTAGAGCACATTCTTATCTGGCACGCTTGGTTGTGAAAGCAATCTGTTATGTTGCACTGCAATGTACTCAGAAATGTCTTTATTATTCAATGTTGTATTAGTGATTCTTTACTTGGACCACACAAACCTTTTCACTTACAGAAAAATATGCAGAGAAGACCAAATTCTCTGCCAATTTAAATTATGTTTGAAGGAAACAATTTCCATGTACTGACACACTGCCCAGTGCAACCTCAGCCAAGACTTCCTGATGATAGCCAAGTGATATCATGTAGATGTGGCACTTTCTGGCTACATTTGGCGTTAGATAGTTGAATATTTCCCAGAAAATTGTGACTGCATTTGCCAAGTGTCAGAAATAACTTCTAAAGAAGCTGGCTGAGGATTCACAAATACAGTCAGTATCTGCGTGGACAGAAGGCAATCTTCCATGAGCCATACATCTTGTACTGAAGTAGAGGCAAAAATACTCTTAATGTCTTTACAGTGTTATTATTAGGTGTCCCTTTAATTCACATTCATGAATATGGGCAATGCAAGTTATTTCATTTAGATTTTTTATTTACTGCATGACTATTGCACGAAGTACAGAAGCCTCTCTGATCACATACTTCTTATGGACGTCTCTCTGGAGACACATACCATTATAATTTCCAATTCAGCACATAGTGTGTGCATCCAAAAGATTTATATCCTAGTCATGTTTTTATTGGAGGTACTGGCTTATTTGGCTTCAATGCTGTGCTCTGTATAAAAAAGGATTTTATATTTTCATGTCCTGATGGTGGCAGTAGGAGATCTTACAACAGTTTGCAGTAATCAACGATCCACCAGTAAATGGCCTCATGACATCTTGAAGAAAAGTTGCCTAACACATCATACCATTGCTTGTTTTGTTCTCTCCATTCAAACACAATCCAAGTGATAAATTCTGATTTACACACATCAGACAAATATACAGGAATCATGAGCTCTTCAAGAAGCACTGACAGAAGTGACCTATTGCCTGAAACACAGAAATTTCCCTCCACAAAGTTTTCTTAAGAGAAGAAAGGAAGAAGTGTAAAGGAAGCGGGAAGCTGTAGACAGAGGACTCCTGTCTGTGCCTTTGGGATAGCAAAATACACCACACACTATCTCCATGAGCACTTCATCCTCGTGTCAGGGTATTCATTTTGCCCTTACTTGGGGAATGAGAGGAGGTTATGTCCATGATGCTCAGAGGCTGTCTGTTGGTGACTGCAGGCAAGCTGTCACCACACGAGATTTGTGTAGGAGGCAGGAGCAGATCTGCTGTGTTGCAGACATGCAGCACCGAGCACATGCTCTTCCAATGTTCTCACCTGCTTCACAGCTTGCTGCAACCAGGCAGTGTGAAAATGAGACCTTTTTTCCCCCCTCTGTCTTCTCTTGTGTGCTCTGCCACTGTGTCTAACATCGCTCACTTCACTTCGCGGGCCTCAGGGGACATGAGATGGCTGGGACATCCGTAGCCTGGACTGGGTCAGCGTCGGGGCCAGACAGGGCTACTGACGGGGAATATGAGCCCCGGCCCCACTTGGATATGAGAGGAGGCACGTCGTGTCCTTCACCACCCAGTAGGGGCAGCAAGGGTGGCTCTGAGCTGTGCTGGTGACCACAGGGGAGTGTGAAGATCACAAGTAGGAGGGCCCATCACACCTGGCCATCGTGGGTACCTGGGGTCTCAACATGCCACCAGCAAAGGCAAAGACTATCTTGGTTCTGCAGACCTTATGGTGCCAACATGTCCACCATATAATTGGAGAAGGACTAAAAAAACAAAAAAGCCAGGAAGCACAGATACAAACACACCACAAAGGGACACGAGTAGGTAGATGCGCAGTCCCTGCCTGTGCTGCCCTCTCCTTAACATGGCTTGCGGCTGACACTGTGGCCGTGTTAACTAAGAATGATTAATGAGAAACTTAAGCAGCTCAAGTCTACCAGATTTTTTGTCCTTAAAAGTTAAACAGCAGTAATTAAAAGTGGCAATAGGGTTTTTAGAGAGATTAAAAAGAATAAAAAATATCTCTTTCCACTGAACTACCAGAGACTCCTTAAAAATTACATTACAGGAAATGAATGCCTGGAAGTGGAGCAGAATGGATATATTCACTGCCCATATCACAGAGGCAGGCTTGGCTGCACAGATCCTTGGGAAGAGAAGCTGTGAATGCCAAAAGCCTGATCCTTATCCTGCGCTTAGCCTTGTGTAAAGGAGGAGCAGCTCCACAATGAGGTCAGGGAGTTAAACCCACTCTAAAATTGATTTGCACGAGACCTGAACCAGCCCATCTCATGGCCAAACCAGAATAGTGAGCTGAGAATGATAGAACTGTTGCCATGGCTCTTGTTGAAAAAGTGACCTCAAATAAAACTGCGACGCTACTGAAAATTAAACAAAAGAATACAGTAGGACCTTAATAACCGGGAACATACATCAGCTATTGTTTCACAGACTGAAATCATAAACCTGTATTAAGGCTATCAGAAATGAATTTGGAGCATAAAAAATTTATAAAGCCTTCTGAGTCCCTAGAAAGATCATTACCAGGCAACGTATTGCTGTATTACTGTAGTTCCCGTCACAAGGCGCTGAGGCGGTACAGACCCAGCTTGGTATCAGCCCAGCTCCCTCCACCCTCGCGGTGCAGAAGAGGGAGCCTACTGAACACTTCAGTGCCATAAAGAGCCTTTGTGCGCGAAGATCTTTGCTGCTGTGAGGAGCACCAAGTCAGCAGGAGTCTGCTGAGGCACACAGGGTGTGAGGACTGAGGTCTCTGGTTATCAGCATCCCTCGGGTTCAACTATTGACAGCCTGGTTATTTCACACATTTCCTAATCAGGGTAGCTTTGATCTTTCCCTTAATGCCAGTCAGCACATTTCCCTCTATTTAGCAGGTTGAATCTGACTCAAAATGCCCCACAGGAAATACTTCAAATAAACAGGTTTCGTAAGAATTCTTTGACTCTAAAACGGCTTAGTATTTCATAGGTACCGCTACTGACTAAATTCAGTGTGACTACCCTTCTTATGGTGCATGCACTTTTCCCATTTACTGCTGGGTGGTTTCTCGGCAAAAGCACTCAAGGGGCTCACAGTCTCCTCAAGGCTCTGCCTTTCTCTTTCAGCCATAACACTGAATGTGACACTTTCTCTGTGATAGCTGCTGTAGTTTTGAATAGAGAAAATAATACACTGCCTCTCAGAAGTGTTTAACAGCTCCGTTCCTCAAATTCATGAAGTGCTTTCAGTTTTCAAGAGAAGGTGCAATGTGCTATAAATGCAGATTATTAGTGTTATTATTCATGTAAATAAAAGAGAATTTTTATTTGGCAGGTCTCAGATGAAGTGGAGCAGTGACATCAAATATGTGCTATGTTAGTAACAGATGGGTGAAAGGAAAACCAAGACCCCAAACCATCGGGATTGCTATCAGATCTGCACACAGATGTATTGGCAGAGGTCAGTGTTAGGTCTAAGGCTCTGCTAAGTGTTAGATAGGATTTACCAAGGCTGTTGCTCTCTCAACAAGATTTATCACCGAAAGACTGTTTTATTTCTTACACCCATATATCCACTGCTTTATATTGTGTCAGTTGTTTAAATATTTGTGTGCGTTCAGGAGCAGCATTTTCATCTCTCTAACAGAAAAATGTTGCAGCTGGCAGTGGCTCTGGGCCAATAATACACAGGATGTGTTAGAGCAGCCCTGTGAGCAGTGTTCCTCTGCCCCAGCAATCTGGATTATGTTTTTGTAAATTTATTTGATCACGGCACTCATGAAAATTACAAATTAACATCAGTAAATAGTAGCTGACATGGTCTCAGTGTATCTTGCATAATCTCTGCCATAGCTCTTCTGCTCAGCTCAGTCCTGACCTGCTGTGCTCCTTCCTTTCTCCAGGTTATGCACCTTTCCAGGCTGATGCTGCTGGTGCACCACAGAAACTATGCTAAGAGATGCTAAGAGAACCAAAGGAGGACAACAAACTTTGTGCAGTCTGAGACTAGCATGAAACCCAGGCATGTTCCCTATAATGAGAGGAATATGAAGCAACAATACTTCAGTGCTTTAGTAACTGACCAACACCAAGATTTTCGTTAAGCACTTAAGAATACATTTAGCTACATCCATACTTTGCCATGCATTCCTATGTTAGTTTAACCTCCTTCATTTGCACAAATCTGTTGATTGTCTTTGGTTATGCTTTAAGTGAATAGCTACTTTTCACAGAACCACAGTATCACAGTATCACCTAGGTTGGAAAAGACCTATAAGATCATCCAGCCCAACCTTTAATCTTTATCACCCTTAAGACATATCCCTAAGCGCTACGTTGTGAATGGGATTGTAAGGTTTGGTCCTTAAACGGAGACAGCATTAGCCATTGAAGACTCATACAAGGTAGTAAAATGATGCTGTTTAAGCTTGCAGTACTAATTACACATACACGTCACATCAATCTTTGGTTTTTAACCACTTTTAAAAGTGACTCACTGCACTGGGAAAAATACTAGTCATCATCATAGATTTTGGCAATACTGAAAGAAAAGAACAACAAAAATTTAGGATTACTTAGCAAGCTATCCACACTTGACATTTGCTAAGATGACATACCAAGTATGCCCCAGGAGGGAGGCAGGCAAACGTGAAGTTGCCTCAGTGAAGCCATTTACAAGAGCAAATCATTACCTCACAGTGTGTACATCCAGATGAAGCTCATGTAACCGACCTGAGGAAAACAGTCACTTGTCTGCTGAAGAGCTGTTTGGTAGGTTAGATCAAGAGAGATCAATAGAATCAACCTTTGCCTGCATTTTCATCATGAGGAGTTACAGGAAATTAAATGGAATATAATGTAACACTGTAATACAGTACTGCCATTTAATTGCGTGGCAATATATCATATAAAGCATTCCCCAAAGTTTAGCCTGTTAGTTCATTGGGTTAATTGAACATTGAGCACTTCTTTCCCTGTCTCCCTACCCTCTGTTCCCTTTTCTCTGAAAGAAAAATTGATGGAGTCATTTGTTACTGGCTCCTGCTGCAGAATAAGTCACTCTGCTTTCCAGTGTCAGTAACCAAGTGTCCTGAGCTCTTCGAAAAAAAAAAAAAAAAAGAAGAGAGTGAAAGAGAAAGAGTGGCTTTTTAAAAGGAAACCACAAGCTAAACCCAGTAACACTTACAGAGACCAGTACACTTCAAATTTCGACACTAGTCTGCAGTTCTATGACAAGCTAAACAAATCCATCACGTCTGAGCACCCCTGAACTTGGAGTTCAGGCTCACCTTTGTTCCACAGTTACTTTCCCAGTGGTCTTAATGGTCAGCAGTTGACTAAATTGCACCAACCTTTCCAGCATTCTGGGAGGAAGGCAGCCTGCTAGCATGCTACCTGTGTGTGGCTGTTACTGCCCTCTCCTGCCCAAATGCAAGCCCAATTGGTGGTGTTCCTGAGCTGTGCTGCTGCTTGTGTCCCACCTCTATGCCTCTGCTGGGACACCTCCAGCTGCTTCTATCCATGCTCATGGGTGCCAAGGAATCGCTTTAAACTCCTTCAAGCCATTCTGGAGAAGTCAGGAGCTAACTAGGTGCTCTACTTTGGAACTGGAAATTTGAAAATTCTAGCAAAGTCCAGCTCACTGTTTTTTATTAGAAAAGCAGAAACATAAGGAGGAATGAGGATTCATACAGCTGGATTTCCCTAGACACTTCCCTCTTCTGCTCAGAAATTATGCTCGAAAAAATTCTGAGGCTTTTTCAAGCTTATCTCAGATTTCCAGATGTTTGGCAGCTATAATTGATTGTACAACACTATCTCAGAGCTGGGGCTTGGCTCTCACCATCACAAGATCTGACCACACTGGCAAGGTGCAGACTCACCATTAGCAGATGGTGATGAGACTTGGTGTTTTGCGGCGTGTGGTTCCCTTGGGCTCTATCCCATCAACGTCATTACCTGGGAAAAGTCACATCAGGGAATTCAGAGAACAGGATAATTCGCTGCACAGCGCCATACTGCGCACTGCTGTACGAGATCAGTGCTTCCCAAATGTTACCCTTGATCCCTTGGATAGGTGGCCACATGGAAATCAGGTGGAAAACAGAAAACATTAAAAAATTAATGGAACACTATAATAATTTTTGCAAATTGTTGAAGAACATAAACCATGTAAAAAATGTCCACTACCTTTTATAACTCAAAGTGGTTAGCTAGCATAGGCAGCAGACCCTAGAATTGCACACAAAATATTTCTAAAGTGTGATCTGGGATTTTGCCTCAAATTTCTGCCTGCATAAAATTAAAAGTCTCATAAAATGGCAGAAAGTAGAGGACTCCACACAGAGGAACTATAACCAAAGCTGGTGGAGTGCTTGTTGCAGGTGGCAGGGTGGGATAGTAGTGCAAGCTTCACAGAGCAAAACGTGCAAGTTGTCTGATTCCATGTGAGAGCATTGGTCCAGTTTGAAAGTAAATACAGACCAGTTTATGAAAAAGACATTGCCATGTTGCTTCAGTGGTGGCTTGAGCTGTGAACAGCAGCACTGTTTTTTTTCTTTTCCTTGAAAGGCCACAATATGTCCTTGCTGAAATGTAGAAATCTGTTGTAGCTTAGTTTTGGTCTCTCTTGGGAGCCCAGAAACAAGACAAATACGACTACTCTGTCCACAAAAGGCAGAGCGAAAACATGTGACTGTAAAGTTGGAAGCTGTTCTTCCTGACCTCAGAGAGGAAACACCAAGCTCCTTTTAGCTATGCACTGGTTTTCAGTTTTCACGGTAGGTTGATCAGATCACAAAGTCCTCCTCCAGGAACCCCATCCAGCTGTGACCCATTTCAGGTGGTTCTGGAGAGAAGAGAGGAAGCAATCACCAGCACCACTGCAGAAGCTGCTGATGGGAGAGCCTGCAACACCAAGTCCGGGAGAACCTTCTCAGAATTAGGTAGGAGGAACAGCAGCCTCAGAAGAAACTCTGTCTGTCTTTCTCCTCCTCTAACCCATATGAATAAACTTTGGAATAGGCAGAGATGTCATTGCTTGAGACTTGGCGTATACGAGTGAAGAACTACTTAAGAAATGCTGAGTTGAAGAAATGAGATTTGCCTTTGTTTTCCACTCCAAAAGCCTGCAGCCATTTCTGTCTCTCATGGGAGTAAAGGGCATGGTTGAATCTAGGCCCATTGATTTCCTCCTGTTAGTAATAATGTCGCTGCTCCAAGAGGATGCAAATGTTTAAGCAAGGTACTATCATGGACAGAAAGGACTGACCTGTCTCAGGAAGGACTTTCCTATCTGGAGACCTGGAGCTGGACTTTGCATTCGTTGGTGACTGGTGCTGACACAAGCATCAGTGTGATGTGTCTGGGCTGCCTCAGTCAGCAAGCAGAGAGCTGAGCAAGTCGATTGGTACTGAAGGGAACTTTTTCCCAGTGTACAGGTGTAGGTCCACATATAACAAACTGCAGCTACTGGACAAGTTGCTGATGCTAAAGATACTCTGACGCTGTGTCCAGCAGTCCAGCTTGGAGGTTATTACAGGGTTGCATTTTTCTCAGCAGCTACAAGGTGAAGATGAAGTTGTCCTGAATATTAGTTATTCAGAAGCATCCATGAGTCTAAATAGGTCAAAACTCAATTAATACTTATGTCACATGCACAGTAGCTATCAAGATGGCATCAGTAAGGACAGGCATTATCACAAATTGGGAGATTAGGCTGAATTTTTGTGCTGCGTATTCCAGATAGACTGATTGTCAGTGCTCACGCATCAAGTTCAGTCTGAGATGGCCAATTCCTGCCACTTCTCCTCACCCTGGAGCCTCTTGAAGACCTATACTGAACACCTTGGAGACTTTCTGCAGGATGGGACTGGAAGGAGATAAACTGGAAGAGGTTGCTCACCAGCATTACAAGTGCTGCCTCTGCACCATGGTCTGGATGGTTGAAATCCAGTGAAGAGCAGGATTTGCTGGAGGCTGGATTTTGCTAGGACCAGACCTCTTGATGGCAAAGCCCTCTCACGGGCTTTTGTAAACAAGAAAAGCAATGGATTTTAGTCGTCTCTGAAGGAGAGGCCATTTAATGCTCTTGTTCTGTCTAGATCTTATCTGTGCAAATTGGGCTTTTTTTCCAAAGGCCAGAGATAAAATCTAATCATAAATGGCCTATTGCTGTCATTGTTGTCCTGCTGGAATAAAATTTAGACCTCCAGAAGGTAATAGCCAATAAATATAATTATCTCTTTCACAGGAGTAAAGTACTCAGAAATAATAAGAAGAAATACACAGACTGAACCAGAGCTGATGACTGGGAGAAAAGAAACATTAAAAAGATGAAGCATACCTATGTTCAGCTGTGTTGGCTCATTTGTCAGAACCAGAGCATCTCTGATACGAAAATGCCAGGTTGAAGAGTTTGTGAATCACTGTTTAAAGGGTCCATTTCTTCCGCACTGTGACGAACAGAACTATGTAAACACCACCTTGTGTCAGAAGCTTAAAATACCGAGTCTCTTGGAGAGCTATATAATTCCTTCGTGTCAGCATCGTAGGAGCAATAAAAGAGTTAAGAGTACAGGTGGCTAGGAAAGAAAATGCAGCAGAATGACTTAGATGTGTTAAAAAACAACTGACAAACCAGCAATGGTCAAATGCTAAGAAATGATCAAGGAGTTAAGGAGGCTGAACTGCTTTCTCACTTGAGATGAGGATCCAGCCACAGAGTTGATGGAGATGCCAATATGGCTTCTACCCTCACCAAATTAGCTGAGTGACCCAAGAAGAAGCCAATCTGACGTTACCTTCAGCTGGCTCACTTGCCAGAAAGCTACATCGCCACAGACACTCTCACAATTATAATGTGTGGAACCGAAAAAACATGCATATTGAAAAGAACACTTGCTGAATTTGATACTTTGGTTGGGGCAGTTGTTCTGCTCCTGTAAGAAGACAAATTCCTTGCATGCTCCAGGTTATTATTTTTAATGTTCTGCAGGAGGTGTATCGTTCAGGATTAAGAAACATAAACTACTGAGCAATTTTGCAGGTCTGAGTGCCTCTTCACAGTTATAACATCCTAACTGTTCTTCAAAATGTACTGTAGGGAGGGTCTCACCCACTGAATGCTGTGTCTAATCTAAAATGGCCCATGCTAACATTTCCTGTAGCTTGAAAACAAAAACGAGGTGGAAAAAAAAAAAGAGAGAGAAAAAGAGAAAAAGGCCAAGAGAAGAAACAAGGGAGAAGGAGAAAAACATAGGAGAAATTTGGTTGTACTGTTAATGAACCTTTGAATGGTTACTTTTGATGATCACTTTCTGAGAAATAAGTAAAATGGGGAAATGAAAGAGATTCTCTCATGCCTATTTCTATTATGTCTTACTGTCTCAGAAATGTATGCTGAGAATTCACGCATCTGTTCTACCGGACAAATGTGCTACAAAATACAAATGATGATGTCTTTGTGGCAGAAGAGGTTAAGCCAAAGCCTATTAAAGCAAATAAAAAGCTTCTGGTGCTTTCAGTGGGCTTTGGATAAGGCGGAAAGTAGGTGATGGAGAACTGTGGGGTCTCTGCTCCCTCCCCAGCTCTACCACTGAGTTCCCAAGTGACTCCATCAACTAATTTAAGTTTTATGCCTCAGTTTCCCTACTTTTCTGAGTCTTCTAAAGTGCCTACCCAAAGGCATAACTGGGCTTAATGGCTCATAAGGTGATTGGGAAATGTTAGGAAGTTCTGTAGGACTGCAAGGTATTCCTACCACCCAGCAAATGTTTTCTTTTATGGCTGGTTAAACACTGAATGTTTAAGATATGTGGGGCTAGTGAACACAAGTGTTAATAACAGGTTCCCGTAGATTAGGTTTTCTCCTGTGGGTCTACTTTGAACTTTATTCCCGTGTTTATTTAGCTGTGTGTATGTGTGTCCATGGCCCTTCACGTAGCAAATGGCCAGAAGGACCAAGCCCCTCCCTGAGGAAGCCCTGACAGAGGATCTGTGCAAATGTGCTTCCTCTTCCTTTCACTCCCCAACCTTAAGGTCAGAGGATCTGGAAAATCCTCCTCCACCCTGTGACTTGATCTGACGATTGTAAGAGAACCTCGGTTCCCCCTGTGCCTTCCGCTCCCCACCCTTCCCTCTCACAGCCTGGTAACCCTTTAAAGCCTTCTCCGGATTGATGCCTGTTGATCCTGGGCTCCCAGGAGGGACACAGTGGTGTTGGGTGCTTGTGTTTTTACAGGCTGAGCAGCTCTAGTCATTCCCAGTGGTAGGCTGTTTCTGTGACCCTCGTGGGCCAAGGCAACATATGAAAACAGTGTTCCAAAGGCTGTTTGGGGGCATTGCTTCCTGCTCCCAGACAGACAAGGGGCAAGCCTGGAAAATGCATCAATTATAAACTCAGTTGAAAAGCGTTAACAGATTTTTTTTCTTTCTTTCTTTTTTCCACGTTTAATCTCAGATATGTGAATTCAGGTCAGACAAGTCAGGAGTTCCCACCTTTGGCTTCCAGCTCTGCTGTGATGTGAGGGGCCACCAAGTCGGCCAGTGACACCATGGCTGGAGCTGGTGGCCAGTATGGACATGAATAGCAGGGTTGTGAGGACACTGTTTCAGGGGTCCTGGTTTGGGTGGAACTCTCCCATCAGGGCGCTTTCCCACAGTTTCTGGCACTGCCCTTAAACAACTGTGTTTAGGGCTCTTAGAAAAACCTTCAGGGACCCTGGGGTGGAAATTACAGGAAAAGGAACAGTTGGCCAGAGGAGCATCTCCACGCTCACAACGTGTGTCCAGGATGGATGTCAGGCTAAACCATGTACAACCTCTGCTCTGAGCATCCCTCAGGCCTGACAAGGCAGCACGTTTTCCACCGCCTGCGCCTCTGTTCCTCACCTCACTACTGTGGCACAGAGAGGTGGCAGCTGCATTCGGGCCCAGGGAAGGTGAAGGTTGCTGTGCCCCATGCTGGATAGCCACAGCATGGCCCACCCTGCTGCTGGAGAAATCATGCATTAGCCTGCTTTGGGCTGGACGCCTGCAGTGGGGTTCAAGATGGAGACTGTCTCCCTCAAATAGTGGCCGTGGGCTTGCTGAGGAGAGCGAGGCTGGACTTATGGCTCACCATGCCCCTTTGGGCCACCCAAACCCAAGTGCTCCTGGACGTTGTGGGGCTTTCAGACTGCAAATACCCCCCAGTGCTTGGCCTTGGCTGCCATTTTTAATGTAGCTCCCAGTAAAATGGAGCACCCAGCTTCCCAGTGCAGGGAAGGCAGCAGCCATGGCAGCCCCGCTCACACCACAGCCCACAGGGCCTTGCATCCTGGCCTCTATGCTCTGCAGGAGCAGACTCGGGTCTCTCCCCGCAGCTGCCTCTCTGCAGGAAGAGATGTCGCGGCAGCGACGTGATCATCGGCTGCCGGTCCAGGTCACAGGTTCACCCCTGTCAGCCGGCCAGCCAGGGTGGTTTTTCCTGCACGCTTGCTGTTGCAGGAGCCAGGGGTGCAGGAAGGGACGCTAGAGATGGGATGGGTTGGCATGTTGCCAGCGCCAGCCTTTGCAGCTCCTCAGCTCATTTCAGCAAGTGAAGGACTGGTCCCCTCTAGAATGGGACATGGAAGGTGGCAGTGTCCCACCTGCTGTTCCTATTTGTGGGTGAACAGGTGACTCAGCACTTCCCAGAGACACTAAATGCACTCACAAACTCTAAAAGTACACCTGCAAACCTGATTACTTCATATTAATTTTAAAGATTTTTAAGGAACCATTTATTAGCATTTGTTGCTTTTGTAGGCAGTCTTACATTTCTGGTGCTGTGCGTAGACTTTGCCTCCTTAAAAGCAGCAGAAGGTACTCCCCAAAGAGCAATTCAACATGTGCCTCTGTTTCTCCACTAAGTCTAGACTGAGCAAACATTTTAGGTTCTATCAGTGTTTGTGGTCTGCAATTTAAAAAGCTGAGACAGATACAGGTTAGTCTAGTTCTTCTGTAGAGTGATTTATTACAGACACGCAGGCCAGGGACTGAACACTGTAGCAATACATCTGACCCACAGAGTAAGTGCTTTCTAATATTAGCATTGACCCAGGTGAGATATACAGAGATGCCTGCGTAATTATGCCTCTTCAGAAGGCCTTTCAGTACATATACACTTCTAAGGTGTCTTTTGTTTAAAGAACATGAGGTGTTTTGGGTCTTATTCCACGCCACTTACACTTAGATGCTATTACCCTTCTGTGGAGGTAAAAGTATACTGGGCTTCAGCCCAGGGAAAATCACCAAGTGTTTGTGTCCTGCAACAAACAATTCTGGACACCTACACTAGCATTTGTAGAGGTAATCACGAAATCAGTTACCATGGGGCCACAAACCTGGCTATAAATACATGTACAAATTCCATGTTTCCTGAAGCAGGAACTGCTGTTTGTTGTGTACGACACCTGACACAATGCAGTCTTGACCTGGTTAGGGCTCCTGCGCCGTCCTGCAGTGAAATGGTAAATAAAATATCAACAATAATGATGTTTTCTCCTTTCCTTCTGCACGGTCTTATTGCCGGGGTGTTTCTGTTTATTGTGCCTAATTAGCAAAGTTCCAGAGTTGCTACTGAATGAAAAGGATTTGGAAGAAGGCATGTTTTTGCCATTTATGAATCTTCTTTACTTTAAAACAGGGCATGGGTTTCTCGACATTTTCTAAGAAACAAAGCCATGTTTTTTTACAAAAGTAATGGATTCTGTGCAGTACAAAAGGTCATATAAAAAGCAGCAGGAGTACAGGATGCTGGGATAAAACAGCAAGCAGATTTACTTCCTAAATTAACATTTTTTCTCCTTTTCTTTTATTTTTTTTCCCCACTCTCCCTGGGACTTTGTGGAATAACAGCATCTTGTGCTAAACAAAGGAAATGAAAGAGCATGACAGTACAGGTACACTGCAAACATGGTAGGTAAAATACTGGGGAATTTCTAAAGAAAACCAACAAAAGAACCCAAGAAGGAATGCAGATGTAAGTGGAAACATGCAATTCAGCTTATCAGCAACTTTATATTTTATTCATTGTCAAATGTATTGGAAAGATATTAGGTGGACAAGTGTATGTAAAAGCTGTCAAATACAATGAACAAGAATGAAGTAATTGGATTTATGAGAAACTCACGTGCATCTACCCATGCAACTATTGAGTAGGTTTATTATACCTGGTTATATATTTCTCGATGCTGAAGAGACTGGACCAAATTCTTCTCTACCACAATTTCATCACAGTCTTCCAGACATTTATGAAGTTCATATTGGTCTGTTTCAAGTGCCTGAAAATGTAAGCTTCGATAATACTTCAACCCAGCAGATGTAGGAAAGTTTGGTTTAATAAATGTAAGGGTCACAAATTCAAATGTCTGAGAAGTTTGGAAGACACTTCAATTAAAGACAAGTTTAGGTCACTGCAGCAGCTAGTGATTTGCTTGTACAAGGTGTTTGGTTCACCAAGAAAAATCTATGGCAAGGCATAAAATATCATTACATAGACTCTGGAAACTTTGCTAAGTTTGTGAGGAAGACCTGTACACTTCTGTCGCTTTCCTTTACTAGCTGGGCCCTTCTGCCTGTTCCAAGGTCTCCGGAGGACTCTGCACTCAGCTGCTCAAGGCCAGGAGGAGCACTGGGACATGCTGGCAGTGAGACTTTCTCCCCACGTCCTCATCTGCTGGGTGGCAGGAGTAGTTTATCTCATGGCTGGATGATAACTTCTGCCCAATGCAAGAAAGGGTCAGTGTCATTCCTTGCCTTTCCCTGTCCTTCCACGTGCCAAGGAATGCATAAGCACAGTCCTGACATCTCTGCCCACCCTTCTCCATTAGCCTCCACAGGACTGTTTCTAATTTCTTGCCTTGCTGTTACACTTGCTGGGCACACCCATTTATCCTCAGGTTCCAGTGGGGTAAAAGGAGGATAAAGTTACCTGTTTTCTGTTTCAGAGCCCTTTCCTGTCCCAAGTCCCCAGGATCCTGCAGGGCTCTCCAAGGACAGGCTCTTGCAGAAGGGAGGAAGCAGAGAAGACTCCCATAGCAATAGCACTCTTTCTATCTCTCTGCATGCATCCTCTGGATTTTCATCTGCAGAATGGAAAATGGTAAGCTTTACCCCTTTTTCCTTTCCAAAAGGTACTGGAAGATAACCAAGAGGGCTGGGAGGTGTAAAATGAGTAAATATAAGTATTAATTAAAAAGAGAAAAAGCTGCAGGATAGAGAAGTATATAAGTAAAAGGAAGAAAATTATGAAATGAGAAAGAGTGAAGAAGAGGAAAGTGCAGAAAATAAATCATGATTATGAGACTTGCACGGTAATGTGCACTTCCTAGATTGAAGTAACTATTTAGGAGCATTTTGTGCTCAGAAACACTAATTTCACACAGAATCTGTTGAATGTATCACAGAAATTCAGACTTCTGTGAAATGTGCTGTAGTAGCTATTATCTACTTTATGGTTTGAGGGGACAGGGAGAAAAAGCCCGTATAGCAAGGAGGACAACATGCTTCCGCATTCTGCCTGGGATTGCTCCCCAAATATCTCCTACTGGATTCATTTAAAACTTTGAAGATCTGTGACCAGTGCATACAAAACCTATCCTTTGCTTTTTTTTTTAAATCATCTTCCTCCCAACCTTCCTCTTAGTTCTGTGGGTCAAAAGGGCATAACTTCCTGTCTGCCTCCTAAAACCATAGTCGTTTTTATTTTGAAGCAAGCTTGAGCTAAAGATGAATTTTATTTTGCAGATAGCGAACATAAAAACATTTGAAATGAATAGGAACAGAATTTGAGTGCTTTTATAAGGGGGGAAAAATGCAAGCAAAGTGATTCTCTCAGAATACTTGCAAAAAAGAAACAGATGTGAAAAAAATCTAAATGTGAATATAAAATAAAATCCAGACCTGTAAAACCTTTTTTTTTTTTTGGCAAAGAAAGACAGGTTTATTGATATATCCTCAAAATATGGAAACAGCGTATTTGAAAAAGTGAAAAATAAGGTGAAAATGCAGCATCATAGGCCTGAAAAAAAACCCCAATGAAAAGAACAAAGTGAGTGAGGATTTGCAGGAGCCAAATAAATGCTGACATGACTTGAAGAGAGCAAATAAAATAATCCTAGCTAGCAAAAGGAAGTTTCTGCATCATGGCTGAAAAAAAATCGGAGAGATCACACGTCGAAAGATGATTTGTTATCTTCATCAAGAATTTCCTTGCTAAATTCTAACCCTAATGAGGCTGTAGTGTAACTTTTCTGCAGCTGATCATCATGCTACTTAAAAGGGTGTTTCTTTATTTTTGTATACATCAGAGACTAAGGCTACTTTGAAGTTTTCAGATATTAACATCATATACACTCCACCACACTGTGTGGATTGTTTCCAGACGAAAAAGTTTAGAAAAACATACAACTGATCTGCTAAGCATAAAAATTCATCCTAATGAGATCTGTAAGTTAAACAATTTAACATACATAACAGAAACTGGGGTTTTTCCTCACTAATTTAAGAAAGAGCATACTAAAAGCCACACCTGAAAACCTACATGGAAAAAATGTGGAGTTAGCAGCTTCATCCTTATCTGTTGAACGCTTAGCACACACAGCTACAATCCTTATTCCCATGAGCAAATTAATCCTCATTCTCAGTGAACTTTGATGTTCAAAATACAGGATCACTCAAAGAATCCCAAGTACGCATCTAGCTAAACAGAGGGGTTTGCTTGTTACCTGATTTTCTTCTGCACAATTTTAAGACATGTAAGATGTTATGCGCACAGGTACAAATTCTAATTCTTCGATGCATTTGTCTTACAATATGCAAAATGTCAACTGCCAAAATATTGGAAAGAAAATGTGACAACAGTTTTGATGCTTTTTCCCCAGAGATTTCATTGGTGTCATTGACCAAA
>WEIS01001804.1:0-19849 GCA_013389965.1 Todus mexicanus | reverse complement strand
CCCAAGAAAAGACAAGTGGTGCACGATGCTTTTGCTTAGCACCCACTGACCAATGCTTGAACAGTGATCACCAACTCCCCCCTAGTTTACATACTGAACCTGACATTCTGTAGTTACATAGAACCTTTGCTAGTTCAGGTCAGCTTCTTGTGCACCAGCTTCTTGTGCACCTGCTCACTGGCAGAGCGTGGGAAACTGAAAAATCCGTAACTTAGGATAAGTGCTACTTAGCAACAACTGAAACATCAGTGTGTTATCAACGTTATTATCACACTAAATCCAAAACACCGCTCTGTACCCGCTACTAGGAAGAAAATTATCTCTATCCCAGCCGAAACCAGGACAATGACACAAATTTATACTGTGATTAATAGACTTGTAATAAATGAAGTTATTGGTTCTTTCTTGAATTCTGTATTCTGCTGCTGTTATCCTGAGTTTTGGGGGGGGTTCTCAGATTTCAAACACACAACATGTATGGGTCAGAAATGTGGCTTGGACATTTAAACTGCTCATGACCGCACGGAAGCTGGTATTCACTTACTATCTAAGCATTAGGACTTTGAGGTCTGGAAGTTAAATATGGGAATGAAAATAAGCACGGGGGAAGAAAATATCATGTCCAATCTGGTTGAAATCTAAGGTGTTAGATGCACCAGCTACAGTTTATATTTCTTTCCATTTCCATCTTTGGACAAGACCATTCAACTGGAAACCTTGTATGAATATCACAAGAGTTCTTATACTTAGGATTTCTGGGCAGGTGATAATAGATTTGGGCTTTTTTCAAAGAAGAAAAAAAAATAAATTGTAGTTATAGGTAAAAAGTACTAGAAGGAGTTAATTTGCCTATAATCTGGATAAAACAAGTGCACCTGCATCTCATGTGCACCAAAATAGTGAGCTTATTTGTTTTCCTTCGACATCACACCAGTGAGAATTTCAAACTATAGGGCATAGATCTCAATTCCCAGTGTTAGGAAGTAAAACGTGACTCATATTCATCTCTGGCCTTGCAACGGACAGTGTTTGGTTTGCTGGCGATTATACATGAGAAGCGCTCTGCTGGGGAAAGGACAGTGACCAGAACAGAGATGGCAGCATCATCAGTGTCAATGTTGCAGTGACTGCTACAACAAGATGCTTCTCTAGTTGTGGCTGGTCATTTCAGGTTCATAAGGTTGAAGCAACGGGTGGCTGGGATGGGTTATTTCCTTCCTTTCCTGGCAGTGCTGACGTCTGTCTATAGGCAAAGCTTTTGCTGGCAGTGTGGGTCCCAGCATCTTTCTTTGAACTCACTCCAAACTCCAGTGGCAGTAGGATAGGCAAGAGGTTCCCAGACAGTCATGCATTGTTTGAACTGACTGGTAGTTTGCCTTCCCCCAGCACAAATATTGAAAGGGAATAGCTGGACAGATGAATACCAATGCAGTAAACTCCTAGGAATGCAGACAAAAGTTTATCATGGCTCTTTAAGCTTTTGGTCCATAGACACTTGATCAAGACTAAGATGTATGACCTTGATTCTGTCTAACCTAGTCTAACCCTGAATATAAGAATTTATTAACCTACTTAGTAATTTTGCTAAGGCTTGTCCCATCATAAAAGATGCAAACTCACGGAAAAAAAATATTTATAGCTATCTTCATATGAGAGCTAAAATACTGCTTATTTTGAAGAATATGAAACATATATCTAAACTATTTTCATAATATATGGCTTGAAAGACCCACTTTATTTTTAAAATAGTGTTGTGGTTTAACCCCAGCCAGCAACTAAGCACTATGCAGCTCCTTGTTCACTCCTCCCTGCTCCTAGCAGGCTGGAAAGGGGAATTGGAAAAAAGAAAAGAAAGGAAAAGTAAAACCTGTTGTTTAAGAACAGTTTAATACCTAGAATGAACTGAAATAAAATAATAGTAATGAAAAGTAAGATAAGAAAAAGAGAGAAATGAAACCCAAGAAAAGACAAGTGATACACAGTGCAGTTGCTCACCACCTACTGACTGATATCCAAGCATGGATCTGCCCCTGCAGGCTAATTCTCTCAGTTTATATACTGAGCCTGACAGTCTATGGTCACATAGAACCTTGGACTAGTTCAGGTCATCTGTCCTGGTCATGTTCTTTCCCAGCTACTTGTGCACCTGCTCAACTGAAAAATCCTTAACTTAGGATTAAGTGCTACTTAGCAACAACTGAAACATCAGTGTGTTATCAACCTTATTCTCACACTAAATCCAAAACATAGCTCTGTACCCACTACTAGGAAGAAAATTAACTCTATCCCAGCCGAAACCAGGACATAGATTCAGGGAGGAGGGCTCACTCTTTTTCATTTGTTCCATTATTTTCAGTTCTCTCTTCCCCTCTCTTTCTATTCCACCCATCACTGCCCAAATTAAGAAAGGGAAAAAGAAGGGGGGAAAAAAAAAAGGTAACTTCTAATTGAAGGTTTCAACCCTTAAATGCCCCTCTCCCCAAAACAAACCACCATATGCCAACGTGTGGGAAGGATGTACTGAGACATGAAATAACAGTGCCCACATCTCTGCTGCTCTGAGGACACAAAGCAATTTCTTCTACTAATAGCTCTGTAAGGTAACAAGAGAGCATTTCCTCTGGGACAGGCTGTCTCATTTGACCCTCCTTATCCCTCTTCCTTTTCGCCTAAGTCCATTGCCAGGGTGGACTGTTTCCTTGTATCTCCACAGGAAGCAGTGTCTCGCTTCCCCGAGGATGAGCAGTTGTCACGAATTCAAAATGTCATCCAGGAGCTTCCACCATCGCATTACAGGTGAGAATGTGTCCACTGAGATGCTGAGGAACAGTGTGGTGACTCTCTCTGTCAGGGAGTGTTGCCTGAAACAGCGTTAGAGTTAATTTCCAGAAGTCAGCTCCCAAAAGCTGACTCACTATTTACAAACCTGACAACAATTTGTCTGGCATTTAAATATAATTGAACAAACTGTTATTAGAGATTGAAAAAGCTCTCCCTGCTGCAGTCTGTCATCCTCCTTCCTCAGGTACGACACCCATGGCACCCTTGGCCAGTATCCTGGGTGTGGCGAGGGGAAGATGATCTGGTGGAGGTGCTTGAGGAAGAGCTAATCTCCCAGTCTTTGCGGCATGCCACTCCCTCTCCCATCCATCTGCTGTGTTCTCACTTATCATGCTAAGGATTGTTTGGTTCATGCCCCGTTCTTGACCAGTCCAGAATACAGCTGTTCAGATGTTCACTGCTATCCTGTGTAAATGTTGGTGCTGTAAATCCTCTGTCCTATGGGGTGTGTTGTGCCCCTGCAGACACTGCTGTCCTTGAGAAGGAGACAACTCTGAGGCCAGGGTTGGGTCTCAGCCTTGCTGTCCCAGTGGGCAGGCATCAGTCACTTGACGCATTTTTCTTTCTTCCTGTGAAACCACTGCAGAACGCTGGAATACCTGATCAAGCACCTGACTCACCTGGCCTCCTTCAGTAACATGACCAACATGCACACCAGAAACCTGGCCTTGGTGTGGGCTCCCAATCTCCTCAGGTACAGTAAAGAATCCTCGCATCCAGAGCACCATGCTGAGCTCCAAATGGAGTGCCAGCACCTGAGGCTGGTGATGCATTCCCTCAGGGAAATGCAAAGACAGGGAAAAGAAGAACTGAAGAGAACAGTAGAGCAGAGCAAACAGCTTTTAAAAGGAGAATAAATTCTTCCAGGTTGAATAGTATGAAGTTTTACTGCCAGAATCCAAGGAAGCTTGTGGTTTTGTGTGTTTCTTGTTAAAAGAAAAAAAAAGCTCTTATTTGCAAGTTGAGCACATTTATATAAAAACAAGGAGTTAGCTCATCACTGTGGAATGGAAATGACATTTCTAACAGCGCCAGTGCTTCTGCAGTGGGGCAGTAAGAGGCAGAAGGGCTTGGCAGGGAGGGCAACAGGGCAATGGCAATAATACTACAGGTTTGTGCCCAGATCTGCTTGTGCAGAAGTGAGATGAGCTTGGTGGGCTTGAGATGGCAGCTACCGTCAGATCTCAAGACCACCAGCTAGTGTGTCACATTTGCTGTGTCTGACACTCTGCTGGGAAGAGGCCTGGGTAAGATGCAGGCAGAGGTTTGGCTAATATATTGTAGAGCTAAGCAGAACAAGAAAAAGTAGTATCCGGGGGCCGGGGGGGGAAGAAACATTTTGTGTCTTGCTAAAATTCCCTTCCCTGCCCATCCCATACCCATATATTAAAAGGAATGAACTATGCAGGGACCAGGACTGCAGCTGGGCAGGAGAAGGGTGGTGGCAGAGCTGGTGGGGGGAGCCCTGGGCTGGCAGAAGAGAGAAGAGAGGAGCATTGACTAGAGAGGTAAAGGCCTGAAAAGCATTCTCTAAAGAGTTATCTTACCCTTTTAAAACACAAAATGGGCAGAGCAGTTTATGAAAATAAATCAACTGTTGACTCTGAACATCACAAAGTGGACTTTGGCTACTGAGACATTTTCATTCTAGCATCTCTCGTTGTCAGAAAAACTAAAGTCTGGCTGTAAAGTCTGGTTCCTTTTGCACTTTTTCCATAACTTCAGGTCCCAATGAGGAAAAGAAAGGAGCAAGCAATGCAACTGCAGTCTCCTTACAGGGTTATCCTCTTGGCAATGCCCCAAGCTATTATCTAACACACCAGTCATTAACTTTACAAAGGATCCATTGCCCAGAGATAATTTCTTCAGCAACACTTTGGCATGTCAAGATAAGGAATGTTTCTCTTCTGAGAGCAAGAGTGAGAATGTGGGAGTGGAGGAGGGCAGAGAAGAGACTACTGGGGCACATGGCAAAGCATTGAAAAAATTAGCTTAGGGAAGACCTGTGCAGGATTCTAAGGGATTTCACTGAGAGAAGATTGAAGCATTGAGTAGGGATCTGGATGCAGTGTTTGAAGGCTGTGGTGTCTTTCAGGTCCAACTTTGAAACAGCTAAAAGAGGAGCAAAGAGGGAGAAGAATGGAGTTTGAGAGTTATAGATTATCTACTGCTAAAGAATATAAAAGTTAAATAGGGAAAATAACAGAAGCAGGAAAGAAAATAACAAAGGTGGGAGATAAAACAGAGAATAAATTATAAAAGAGTGAAAAGGCAGAGAAAGGATGAAGCCTGTGAGGGAAGGAGAGCAAGAGATGCGGCAAGAGTGGGGAAAACATCCCTATTCTAAGTCTTGCAGGAAGAAAGGTGGGCTTTCCTTCCCAGGGGCTGTGTGTGGCAATGCTGGCTACTAGTATAACTCTTTCCTCATGCAGGTCAAAGGAGATTGAGGCAGTTGGCTGCAGTGGGGATGCAGCTTTCCTGGAGGTGCGAGTGCAGCAGCTGGTGATCGAGTTCATCCTCAATCACGTGGATCAGATCTTCAGCAAAAACAGAAAAGCCAGCTCTGCAGAGAACATTGGTAATGACCTCCTTGAACCATTCTGTATGTCACTTGCTGTGTACTCCAGCTATAACTGTATTGCCTTCAACTAATATTTCAAACAAGTCAACCCTTGACATCCTCAGAGACTCCCCTGAAGACATCTTGATCCCAATCCCTTGTTACTCTTGTCCTCTTCCTCCCTATCTCCAGCATTTTCTTTTTGAACCCAGCCTCCTTCAGTGTACTCCCAGATCACCCTATAGTTCATATTTTTCATATTTTGTATAATCTCACCTGTCTTAACCCTTTCCACAAAAGGAAGACCACCTGATTGTTTCTCAGTCCTGGTCTAAACTTCCTCTCTAAGCCCATCAGCCACAGTTCCAATTCTTCTCTCAAGTACCCCCAGTTACAGTTCCTCATACCAATGATACCTGCCCTGCAGCCTCCATATCCACCCAAGTCAGAGGCCACACTCCCAGGATTAAACTTAAGCTTGTGTTCTAAAATGTTATGTCTTGTGTCCAGGAACGTTTTAAAAAAGAGATTTTTGTGTGTGTGTGGGGGGACATCAACAGTTTTCAGAGATACTGATTTTTTAATTTAGTGATGGATTTGTTGCCAAAGTGCTTTTAAGTCTGAGAAGAGAGAGGGCTTGGGGCCACAGTGAGCTCACATAATTTCAGAAATAGACATCTTTCAGTTTTACATGCTGGGAAGACTCATAATACCTTCAGAAGTGAGGGAGTAACCACCTTTCAGCTTTCCAGCCCAATGTCAGCTCATTGGTCCACCTTTCCCTTAATGTGTGGCATTCTCTGCTAGTCTGTTCCTGGAGCCCTCATTTCCAGGTGTGGTGTCGTGCTTGACCTGTAAAACCCTTGCTGTGCCAATATGAGTGCCATTCCTATGACCTTCCTTATGCCCTGGCAGAAGGCACAGAGTGAGGAACTGTTCCCCTACTGCCTTAAGTATTATAGTGAAGCACTGACCAGTAAATTCCAAGGCTTCTGGTTTTGCTAAAGGTCATTACCTGAAAACTGGCCCAAGTTTGGTAAATACTGAACACTTCTGGCCTTTAACAGTCATATGAAGTCAAGAGAAGAACATGCTGGTGGTCCCAGTTGACTTCTTAGTGGGAAAGTGTTGTTTCATCCAGTTTCTCTGCACAAGCAGTACCTTGAACCCTGCTTCAGCAGTAGGGCTGAGTAACGAGTGCACTCCAGAGCCTGTGGTTCCTCAGGCATCTTGAGGTGGTCTGTTTTGCACAGGGCTGTTATTGGGGTAGCATATGGGGAGCTGGCTTTGCTACTGGCCGTGTAAACAGAGACCTTTAGATCCCAGGGTTATTGGTCACATTGCTTTCCAAGGCCCTGAAATTCATTAGGAAGGTAAGATAATGCTGTGTTTTAGAATGGTCCTTCTCCCAGGAACAAGACAAGGAGAAAGATGCGGAAGTGAAAGAAAGAATTGGGCACCAGCTTTGGATCAAGGACTGAACTGCTCCAAGGTCTGGGGAGGGTGGGAGAGATGAGAAAGGAGAATGTTTGAATCCTGGTGGTTCACAGCAGCACAAGCAGCAAGTCTGTGTAACACAGCCCTTGGCTGGTAAGCATGGCCCCTGCTGGGAATGCACTCAAATGGATAAGGTTTCTTGGGAGATGGAAGACTTATCTGACAAAAAGCCTCTTTCCTTGCACGTGCCACTCCATTCCTCCCTCCACATGAGATGTTACAGTCAAATAAAGACATGAAACTCTTGCTCTCTTCTCTCCTCATCCCAGGCTGGAATGTCTTTTCTTCTTTTCAGAGTGTGCATCGGTTGTGAAAAGTCTGACTCTCCCCTCGGCCTCCCTGCCAATGAAATTAGTGAGCCTGGAAGAAGCACAGGCACGGAGTCTGTCTGCCTCCCACCCTGCTCGGAAGGAGAGAAGAGAGAACAGCTTGCCTGAAATTGTCCCTGTAACTGGGTCTCTCTTCCACACAGTTGTTGACCTCCCTGACAGCAAGTAAGTGTCAAAATGAGTGTAAAGTGCAAACAAAAAAATGCAGGTTCCTCAGCACGATTGAAAATGAGACTTTTGTTATGACACCCCACACCTGCATGCATGAATCTACAGCCACCATGGAGAGAAAATTCTGTACCCTTCTCAAAGAGACACAGCTACTCCTGAGAAGCATGACAGCTGCTGGGTTCATAGATCCACTAGTCCTCATCCCTCCATCGGGGCAGAATCTTGCAGACCTCCTGCAGGAGGAATTCATTGTCTTTTCATCCTTGTGTTAGCTCAGGATTTGGCTAAACATGGGCTGAACTGGAGCAGGTCCGGACACAGCTCTCCTATGAGTTCCACCTGCTGGCAGCTGGTCCATAGCACACCTGGTGGCATTGACCTGCTCAGCTTCATCGTTTGCCAGGGTCCTCTGCACTCATAATCAAGCAGTAAGGTGAATTTTCTCTCCTAGAATGAAGCCATATTTACACTGTGTCATATATGCCACCTATGCTTGTGCCAGGAGAAGAGTCCAATTTCAGCTGAGGTTGCTGCTGTTGTTGGCACTGCCACCCAGCATAAGTATTTATCTGTTGGTCTATCTATTTGTTAATATATGGCCACTTTACTGCTTGGTTCTGAGAGATTATAGCCTCTGCAGCAGGAGGCCCATTAATCTACTGACCCATAAAGCACTGGAAAAAAGACATTTATTTGCACTTGATATATTAAAGAAAAAAGGAGCCATCTAACAGAATACTGGCAAGAGGATAACCAGCTTGAGACAAAAGGGTGTATTTCTCACTTGAAGAGAACAATCCGATCCCCAAGATATTAATCCTCTTTGTAGGACTGATTTGTGCTCTTCTGAGTGCTGATCTGAAAGAAAAGCAGAACTATGTTGGTAGAAAGCCCATTATGGAGAGCAAGGTAGGGAGATAAAAGGGTCCTTGCTCTAGAAGAGTGGAGATTGAAGGAGGAGTCAGAACAAGTATATGAAGAAACTCAAACAGAGCTTTATGCAGTAATATGCACGGAAGAAAACTGATGTCTGTAGCAGCAGCATCTTTCTGTTTAAAGCTGGGATGTCCAAAGAGACACAGGGAACTGGTGTCCCACTTGCTCTGACAGTTACAAGAAATTGATTTAATTCCCGGTAGCTTCCTTCTTTTCGGTTAGTACATTTTGCTTGCATGCGATCATACAACATCTGCGATTAAATTCATGTGGCCTGAGAAGCATTAATAGCTAGTTTGTATTAAGGCATCCTTTTATTTTTACAAATTCATAAAAACTATGACAGGTGGACTTTAAAGGACAGCTTTGTGCACTGAGTGATAGTTCCATCAGTTCTCAGGGAATTTATCATGCATCCCATTATGAGAACCTGTCAAAAAGTAATTTTTTCTTTACTGTATTACAAGACAGTTCTAGCTGTGGAAACCTTTCCTTTCTAGAGACAAGCATGGTTAATCACTCAGTCAATCACTGCTGCTGTAGCATGATGCCAGAGACAACTCTGAAGAGTCAGCTTAGGTGTCTTTCCATCCCTGACACAGTTAAATCAGAGATATAGATAAATCACTTGCAGAAAAGCAGGAGTTGATTGTGTAGCTATACCTTGTATGCCTCAGAATTAAAGGAAGTGTGAGAAGAAAAGAGAGACAGTGTTGAGGTAATAGAGCTCAGAAGCTTTTGTGGAATATTAAGGAGACAGAAGTATCTAGCGTTTGGTAACCTCCTGAGCCCTTTTTCCTTCCAGGAGAAAATTATCTACCAAGTCCAAGAAATGGAAGTCGATATTTAACTTGGGCCGTTCTGGCTCAGAATCAAAATCTAAACTGAGTCGAAATGGGAGTGTCTTCGTAAGGGCACAGAAGCTTTCCGGTAAGAACAACACATTTTTCAGTTATGTATTTCTCTCTGTGACTTTCTCCTGGGATATTGATAGCATGGAGCAACCTGTATCCACATGACACTAATACCATTAGACTTGAGATAGTCTAAGGAGGTTGTGTTTGTTGTCTGGTTTCATGAACATCTAATTGTCGTATGATGATGAGAAACACCCTTTTAGGAGGATGTGCCACAGTAAATATTCCCTTTTGGTATGTGATAAACAGGCTCCTGTTGCCCATCTGTCAAGCTTTGGGACTAAGAAATGCTTTGTAGGTTTGGGTTAGTCCACTGTTCCAACCCCCTCCAGCCTCTGGCTCCTAATGTTCCTTACGTGGCACTGAGTGAATCACTGTCCTTTTGGGCTGTCCTTCCATTGAAGGGCATTGAAGAAGTATCTGTGTTCAGTGTCTTCATGAAAAACAAGGTGCCAGGAGTTCCTATGGCTTCTGGCTCTCAGCATGTTGACGGAAGCTATTAGTTTTGCAGAATTTACAAGACAGAAGTTGTCTTTTCTCCTAGCTGTAATGCCAAGTTCTAGCTCCTTTTGAGCTACAACCTCTTAAACATTCTGCTTCCTAGAATATCACATTGGCAATGCCAATTCCGAGCATTCAGAAATGATGACTCAAGTTCTAAAAATCATGAAGTTGACTTAAAAGTAATCACAATTTTAAAAAGAAAACATACCCTTTTTTACTTGAGTTCATAAAGAAGTGTTTCAGATTTATATGCCCTAAATTATTTTACTATCTCCAAGTTAAGAAATTTGCTTTAAAAAAAGATGAAGATGGAATTTTATTCATGACTCCAGGAGTTGATGTTTGGAGGAGCAATACCAAACATTGCAAGACTTAAAATACTTAATATTGGCAACATTACCTACCATCACATATAAGAGAGACTGTATTTGGATCAGAAGTGAGTGTGAAGCCAAATTCTGACTCCAACTCTTTTTGGACCCCTAATTTCCCCCATGTTTTGCATGTACATATGACCTCACATAGGATGCCCATGGCAGACCTCAAAATAGCTCTCCAGCCTGTTTCGATCACAGGATCACCTTCTCACTTTGATAAGGAATACTCTGTCTCAAAATAGTGCTAACCCAAGGATGCCCAGGAATGACCGGAGCCCAGTGATTGTGGGGTGTGAATCTTGTTCCAAGCCCAGTACTGCGTGACCGGAGGCTGTCCATTTTCACCATCAGGACACAAAAATGCACAACTGTGCGCAGAGATTAGGGACTGAAATAGTGCTTTTGAGCAGCAGTGCTTTAGTGCTGCCCTGTTGTATTTTTATGTTCTCTCTTCTTACAGCCTACTGTGAAGAAACAGATGAAATTGCTGTTGTAACTCAGCACGCGCTCTAACAGTTTGTGTCCATGCACCCAAGTCTGCAAATCATATAAAACATGAGCTCCAAAACTTGGGTTCTGTTCCTCTGGTAAAGTGGAGCTAGAGATCAAGACAACATGCCATATGAGCGTAAAAGGTAGCCAGGACTCCATATAAATGCAAAAAGTATCTGGAGTTACTCTTATGCTCATGTGAAAGTTAGCACCAGAAATCTTAATTACATAAACAAATGAAGGCCGACAATCTTGCTCACTTTCTGCCTTACCTACTTTGTGCAACACTGTAAACAGTGGACTTTGCTCCTAGATATTTTCCAGAGCTCCATGGACCCTTTTGGGCTGCCAGAGACTAACTTGGCATCCTTGCCAGCCACATTCCCCCCATAAGAGGCAGGGAGCCCCTTTTCAGAGCAGTTACAACTACATGCTTCGAAATATTTGCTGGAACAGACACGTAGAGTGTTTGGTGACAAATGGCAATTTGTTTCTGGACAAGCAAGTCCAGCGATGATGACCAGGAAAATAGGTTGCTAACTGCCCTCATAAATTTCCCGGAGTGCTTGCTGGAGGCAGGGTGTGCTCATGCCAGCAAAATAGCCTGGGAGTGCACTGTAAAAATAACCAAACATTTGCTATCAGGAATGAGAGGTGAGAAGGCATTTATGTCAGTTTAGTGAAAAAGTCCCCACAACCAATACCCTGACTTGATTGTGGAGGGCAGTGGCGCTTAACAGCTTTGGGGATGCTTAACTGCTTCACAGTGGACATGGTGTTGACTGGCTGGGTTAAGTATAGCTCTCCACATGTCCAGCAGGTGCAAAGCTGTTGTTAGCGCTAGCAGATCCCCAGCTGTGTGGACAAGTGTTGTGGGTAATAAGCTGCCTGGTGTGGATATAGAGAAGGAATGCTTGGAAATGGAAAATAACTTTGATGTCCGTCTGGCATATCCGTCTCTATGTAGCCTTTGGTCTTTATGGGCTGAAACCTGCAAAGTCGTAGGATCTGAAGCCTGCTTCTGAAACTTTTTTTTCCACAGAAAAAGCAACTATTCGGCCTGCCAAGAGCATGGACTCACTGTGTTCCCTGCCAGTGGAAGGTGAGACATCAATAGCCTATACTGCAAGGGTGAAAGATTGCACCTCTGCACACCAGTGCTTGCATGGATGCAGTGGTCTGATTTCTCTGCCTGTCTCACTGTGTTGAGTATTTTTGTACGCTTATGCTGTGGCTGCTGACATGTGCCCCCACCTTTGTGTGCATGAATTTTTATCTCTTTTCTGTGTCTTTGATGTTGGTGCATGCACCTGAGAATTACCTCTGTGCCGAGCCGCATCTTTATTAGCAGTGGGATTGCTTTGATTTCATTCTTGGTTATTCTGGGCACAAAATTCCCACTCAGAAGCAAAAAGCGCTTGCAATAAGCCAACAAAGCCTGGAGCTGTGATCTTTATGGGCAATGCATGCTAGCCTTAGACGTGGTTGCATCTGATTGAGAGGGGCATCTAATAAAAGCCTTAGGTGATTTCCACTGGTCGGCATTCTATCCAGCCATGTCCACCTAGTTTGAAGGAGGCTTCAAGGCTGGAGCCTGGAGGGTCTTCAATGCATTCTGTCTCCATCTCTCCAGGGAAATGTAGGTGTTCACCAGGGCACAACTCATCCCTGGGATTGGAGAGGGTTCCTCACAGAGGAAGGTTGTTTGCTGGTGCTTTGCTTCCCACTGACTTCCTCTTATCTTCCCATCTCTTAGGGGAGGATGAAAAGAGCAGATTCAAACGGACAGTGACTACTGGAGGGTTTTTCGTTCCGGTAATGAAGATACGGACAGGAGGCACAGGCAGCTCATATGACCTCAGCAAGGAGAATGAATGGGAGCGTGACGGGTCTACCATGGGGGCCAAAGGAAACTCAGAGCTGAGTGGGGAGAAAGGTCCTCCTCGGACACCACAGACAAAGTCAGCCCCTGAGCAGCTGAAGGTCTTCCGGGCAGCAGAGGATGCTGAAAATGACCAGACTTCCTCCAAAGGTGGCCGTATGTTCTACACTTCTGAAACAGCTGCCAAGTCAGGCTTCCCAACCAGCCTCTTTCCCTTGGAGGCCTCCCCTCGTCACCAGAGGAAAGCCCTGAACATCTCAGAGCCTTTTGCTGTCTCTGTCCCCCTGCGGGTATCCGCAGTCATCAGCACCAACAGCACTCCCTGCCGCATGCCCGCCAAAGAGAAGCTTTCCCTCTCCAGCCTAGAGGAGCTGTCGTCCCTGATGGGAGAGAGCACGAGCCCCTCTACCCTGGAACCAGGAATCCACATGAGGACAGAGCAGGTGCTGGAACGGAAGGAGAAACAGCCAGGGCCCACCCTGCCAGCAGAAGCATCCAGAGGTAAAAGTGTGTTAAGGAGGGGAATGTGAAGCCTCTGTCAGGCTACTGGAGGTGCTGTGCATCTCGGTGATGTGAAGGTTGCTCCAGCCTGCTCTTGTGGCTGGAAAGAGACCAAGCTGTAGCAGAGTGGATGGTGGTGATAACAGGTCAGGTTTGTGCTTGTTGGAGTAATGAGACTAAGGAGGTGGGTGTCCTCCCAGCAGTGCCTGGAGGGTGCTGTTTAGCCTTGTTAGCTGGCATTGGGTTGAAACAGCACCATTTTGTCTCAGGGCATGTGTTTTCAGTCACAAGCTGTTACACTGTTCATTTGCCTTTCTGATCTAGGCTCTCACCCTCAAGACCTGTTGTCAGCCAGGAAACCGGAGTCCTTAGAAAGTCCACCACTAGCAGCAGAAAATCAGGAGACTTTAAGTAGGCAAAGCAGCTGCACAAGCAGCACCGGCAGCCCACTGCAGTCCTCAGAGCAGAGTCCAACCTTGGAACAAACACCAGCCTCAGAGGTTCATACGGAGCCACTCCCTGCAGGCAAGGCAGAGCAAGAACAGCTCAAGACTAAGGATGTCACCTCAGAAGGCAGCTGTGGCCAGCAGGAGATTGAGATGGCTAAGACAGAAGAAGGGTCACGCTTAAGAGATGTGGTAAGGAAGAATGCATGAGAAAAAGGATGGGAGACAATGTAATGGTGGTGACTGCGAGTTTGTTTGTTTCATTGTGTGTCCATCATCACGAAAACTCCATCTATGACCTAGGCTAAGCAGGGCCAAGAATTGGCCATACACTGATTCCACTTCTGTATGCAGCACTGTGTGGTGACTTATCTTTACACAGCTGACTGCTGTCCTCTTTTTGGTCTTCTCTTCCTGTAACTATACAATTGCAGTCAGTACAGACTGTCTGTTCTGAGACTCTCCAGATGTGCGACTGTCTGGATGGCTGAGTATTTTGACCCATGGTCTCTGAATTCCCCTTCTGTTTTTGCTGTCATTTTTGGTCTGGCCAACCTTAACAGTCCTTTTTTTCTTCAGTTCTCTACAGATTATTATTATTGTTGTTATCATTATTACTTTTGCCTCCTCTATATCTCTAGCAGAGGTTTTTCACCAAGTTTCTTACAGTGATACTCATCTCTGGACAGCTATTTAAAGACCTGTTGGCATAGCTCCTTGAATAGATTATTCATTCCAGTTGTGTACAATTTGGGAATGCAGATCCTCTGGTGAGGCCAAGTGAGCTTGAATGGGAAGAGCTGAGAAATGGGTGGAGACATTCCAGCTACTCATTCACCCCACTCTTTCAGTACATCTGTCCAGGCCTCATTTTGGCTGTATCTCAGATCTTCTTCTCCATGAACCTACTTGTTTATAGACTTATTTCCTTCCTTGAACTGGTAGCAGTATGTGTGTTTCTGTTTCTGTACCCACGAGTGTGCACATCCAGGGGCCTCTCTATCCCTAAGAAGGCTATTTGAGGAAAATGAAGGGGTATTTACTGCTAAGTTGTGAGCTGCCAGCTCATGGCATTTCTTCTGTTTTTCAGACTGAGGAGGACCCTGCAAATGCCCTTCTAGAACCACTGTGGCCAGAGATACAACAGGAGCTGAAAATTATTGAACCTGAAGAGGAGCTCTTGCTCTTGCCAGAAGCTGTCCCCAAGATGGGCCTAATTTCTGAATCTTCTTCTTCAGTACAAACAGGCAGTTCTTCCTCTGACCCAGGACAGAGTCCAACACTGTCCAAGCAGAAATCTGCAAGCACAACACCACAGATAACACCTCAGGTGCCTTCATTTGGTACCACCAGTGTGGAACGACAAGACAGCCTCCACAATAGTCAGTCTGATGTGGTTGCCCAGCAGAGCTGTGCTTCAACCCTACCCAAACAAGGTACTCTTGTGACTGGCACAGCTGCTCCAAAGAACCACCACTCAGAGGTGGACAGTAGGAGTGAATGCCTCACTCCTTCCCTGGACTGGAAGCTTCATAATCAATCAGAATTTAACGAGGTTTCTCTAAGTGATGAATTTTCTTGTTCCAAAGGAGCGTGTCCAGAGTCAGGGAAAGAAAAAGATAGCACTTGCCAGCTGCAGGAAACGGGTGATCTTACCAGAGTCCGGACTCAGAGGGAGAAGCCTGAGATAATGACTGCTGATGAAAAGGACACATTAACCTCCAAGGCGCTGAGTGGAGCTGGAATCCAGGAGCTGAAGGAGGGCAATGCTATTAGCAGAACCCATGATGCTGGTGACCAGGATGACGAGGATACCTGGACAGATAATGTGCAGAGCTTAGAACTTGTGGAGCCATGGGAGGATCACCAGTGGGTTACAAGCCCACTCCATTCTCCCACCTTTAAGGACATTCAGGAGAAGATGATACAGGAGTTTCAGCCACAGAGCCAGAGAGCAGAGACAGGCCTTTCCCTTAGACCACGATTCAGTCGCAGCCTCTCCCTGGACAGTAAAGACACAGTGATGAGCCTGTGGACTATCCCATTCTCTTTCATAGATGCCACTGACCAGCAGCAACCATGCAGTGACATTCTGCCAGTGACTTGTGAGCTGCCCAAAACACAACCTATCTCCCCCTCTAGTCTGGGCAAAGCTAAGCAAGATGAGAATGTCACGAGTCCTCTAGAAGAACCTTTGAAACCCAAGGAACTTAAATACTCTCTCAGTAGAGAGGATACACCAGCTGAGAAAGAAAGACCTTCCAGAATACCTCTCTCAGATTCAGAGGAAAAGAAAGTGAAAAAAGAAAATCCTTGGAGCTCAAAGCTTGAACTGTCTTTACCACACCAAGACAGCCCAGGCAGTTCTTCAGAGGCAAAGAACACAAAGGAGCAGTTATCCATGTCTCAGGACACTGCCCTGGGAGGAGAGACTGCTACCAAAGCATTGTGCTCTGCCACTGAGTCACAACTGNTTCTGCGCAGAAAGCGTACCTCTGCGGGTGAGACAGCTGGAGACAACCCACAGTCCTCAAAGATAGAGAGACCATCAGGGTTCTCCAAGCCTTCCTATAGATCTAGGCCTGGAAGGCCCCAGAGTCTCATTCTTTTTAGTCCCCCTTTCCCCATTATGGACCACCCCTCTTCTTCAGCAGACTCCAGAGTGTTGTTATCACCCATAAGGAGCCCCACTCAGACCACCTCTTCAAGCTCCATTTGTGGCGATCTGTCTGAGACTTCGCGGACAACACCTGAGGGGGTGACGCTGCGGAACAAAATGACCATACCCAAGAATGGTCAGAGACTGGAGACCTCTACCAGCTGCTTTTACCAGCCTCAGAGGCGCTCCGTGATTCTGGATGGACGAAGTGGGAGGCAGATTGAATAGCAACTGTTTCTCCTACTCCTTTTCTGTGGTGGATGGGACAGGAATGTCCAAGACCAATTCTATTGCCATTTTACTGTTGTTATAACTATTTTGTGCAAGATGGACTCGAATCCTTTACAGCTTCCTACAAAGCATTTTGCTATGGAGAGTCGTAGTCTTTTTGTCTTGCTTTTCCTTTCCTTTCTCATCACTGCTTAGTCTCTCACTGCCTGATTATTTTTTTTTAATTATTTTTTTTTGGTAAGGATCTTCGCATTTCCTTGTACGTATTGTTAACAAGCCTTGTGAAAGTCTCATCCTCCCTATGGAAAAAAGGAAAAATAAATCTCAGTATAACTAGAAAATAGGGCTGGGAGGAAATACTGTTTCAAAAACACTGTAGTCCAGGGTGCAGGGGCACAACATCTGCTGAGGAGGTAAGTCCAGAGGTTTGGGGCCTCCTTCCATTCCTTCCCAGCCACCAGTGAAGGACCATACCTGTCTATCTCTGTTGTCTGATGTAATCAGTGTAAACAAACAATACAGGAGGCTGGGGTTAGCTGAAGAGGAAGTTGAAGTTGGCATGAGCAAGTCACACAGAGTGGGAGACACCCAAGGATGTTCCAGTGACAAACATACAATGTGAAGGCGCTGCCTCCAGCTCTGTTCTTGCATCAAAGTTGTGCTCTTTCTAGCAGATGCGAAGGCTGGAATGAAAGTAGCTGGACAGGAAACACCCAGTTGTTCTTTTGATCTTCCAAGTCTTGATCATGAGTTTTGTTGTGCTCAGCCACACCTTCTTTGGGCAGGCAAGATCTGTGTGTCTGGGCAATGAGTGTGCAGTTGGTCGTCCAGTGGTAGAGACTTCTCAGGCTGGCATCAATGAAAGCAAAGATATGGTCGTAAAAAAAGCCAGTATCAACTAATTTTGTCATTGCTTATAGCCAGATGAAACTTCTATAACTATCTCCAGTCGTGCTCCACACAGCCAACAGCAGAGAAAAGCATGAGGATCTTCTGATCTGCATGTCCTTGAGCTATTGCCCCCTTGCACCCTGACTGATGTGTCTCTGACCCTTGATCTTTCATTGCCACTGTGTGGCATGTCCCCAGGTGCTTCTTCCTTTAAGCTTCCTCCTCTTGTGTTTTTACGCTGTTTCTTTGAGACCGTGGCTGGTTCTCACCTCCTTGGTGCACAGTGCCTTCAGATTGATTTAGGGTATGGTAAAGAAGATGATTTGTGGGACTACAGAACAGATCACGAACAATATCCCGAGAGAGGGATCTGAAGTGAATTAAACTCTCTCCTGAAGGGTTGTTGTTGTTACAGGCAAATGCGCGTTCATATACGCAACAGCTGCCATGGGAATAGAATTAAAGCCTCCTTTATAAAGCCTCTAACTCTACATTCACTGCAGGCTCATCTATCGCCTGGTATGTGACCGTGGACGATTGCAAAACCAGGTACAATCCCTGCTGTCTGCAATTTACGTGTCACTAGTGACTATGGAGGAGATGGGACTACAGCTGTTGCCAGCACTGAGATTGTCCCTGTAATCGTGCTTGCAGGGGCCATAATTCATGGAGATATCTGAGTCTGTAGGCCTGTGGATGCGTATTATGGGCTATAATTTAAGCAGTAACTGAGCATCGCAGTGGTAGGAAGTGCCATAGCCACTACAATGAGTGTCAGTCAAAATTTCCCAATGGATGTAAGTTTAGGGGGTTTTTTGTTTGTATTTTTTGGTTTTGTTTTAGTCTTTTTTCTGAAGCCATGGCATTTTCAAATTGTTAGCAAACTCAGCCTGTGAGCTCCTAGACTGTACCGAATGTGTCACTTAATTAATATCATTGTGACTGGAAGGCCCAGAGCCTGTTTGTTGCTTTCTCTGCACTCTTTGGTTCCTAAAGGGGAGAGACGCCAGAGCACTTTAGAGAAATTCTGGGCCCACAAATGCAAGGAATATATCTTCATCAGAATCTTCTTCTGCCATATCCAAAGGGAGCATAAAGAACCAAGAGGGCTTTTCCCTGTCACTAGCTGCAGTCTTTGGTCCTCCCCATTGTACTCGTCATTGTGCACAACACCATATAAGAGGGAGCAGAGAACTAAGTCCTTGCTGTCAGTTTTGTTGAGGGAGAATATTAAACCAGATGAAAGCCTGGAGCTCTTGTTCAGGTCCACGTTTTCTCATGAATGTCAGCCTATGCTTTACTTGGACAAGCCAGGGATGGCAAGCCTAGATTATGCAGCTTCACGACAATTGTGTTATCATCTTCCCATACCATAAGATGCCTGTGCAGTCTCCCATTAAAACTAGGGGATTGCCAGTCGTCCATGCTCCTCATAGTTAACACAGCTCTGCACTCCATTTACATGGCACTCAAATGCCTTTTTTACTGCCTCATCAGAAAGCTTTTAACCACCACAGCTAGGTTAATAGCAAATGACTTGCGAAGGTGCGATACGAGGTATTGTGGTGGGGTTTTAAAGAAAGTAAAAGGTGTGGAAACGATGCCCAGGTTATTTTGGCATCAACAAAATAGTTTACTTTGGACAGGGATTTATATTCTCCCAGTTCCTAGAAGCTCTGACTGCCAAGGCATCTGGAATGGAACCAGCGAATCTCACCAAGTGATGCATCAAAAGAAAAAGAAAACATGATGAATCCTTGGCCCCTTAAAACCAATTTTTTTTTTTTTTTTTTCCTTTTTTTTTTTTTTTTAAATTCTTCCCTCCTCTCCCCCTCCACCTCATTCTCACAGAAGCTGATCTATGAACAAGAAATGAGACCTGGCAATTTGTATATAATACACTGTCTCAACTCTTAACAGCGTTCCAGTAAGTAATAGAGCTTTTGGCATAAGTGATGAAACTCCTGCAAGAGAAAATTATTAGAAAGCTTTACTTAATATTAAAGATCAACCTCAAATAAAATCTGTATCCAGACTATACTTTTTAAGAGTGTTTCAGAATCTGAACTCAGATCCAGGTCCTGGATTTTAATTAAACAGAGATTATGTAATGACATCTCCATTTTGTACCTTGATCCCGTATCTACCTAGATTTTAATCTCCAGCCTTCAGCTGATGTATCATACTTTCACAAGCCTATCCAGGTGGATTTAACACAGTCACATCACTACAGCTCTATGGTCACAAGTGGAATTGTATCAAGAGTGCTGAGATAAAGCCCCAGATCGTGCAGAGCTGAGTGTACTTGTTTATTTGCAAGGTGCACTATTGCACAGTTGTGACCATTCTCAACTCCAAACTCAGATTTCTACAGTTTGTAATGCTTGGTGATGGATCCATGTTAATACAGACAGTTGCACTCAGCTTCAAGGACTGGAGGTTGATAATTGGACAGAGCCAGAAGACAGAAGCCATCTCGCATTGAATGGTGCTGACTGTGTGGTTGCAGCTTCCTGAGATCCAATTTTACTAAGCCATTCCTGAGGTCAGCTTCAGGGTCAGACCCAATGTCACCTTTGCATTAGAGCTCTTAGGTTGCCCTCTACCATGCAGCA
>WEIS01001802.1:24058-62636 GCA_013389965.1 Todus mexicanus | reverse complement strand
CTTTAATGTCCCTTCCAACCTGACCCGTTCTACGATTCTATGAAACGCTCGGCATCTCCAGAACCCTCCTAATGCGGGAACTCTCAGTGCTTTCCTGCTCCAGAGCCCGGCCACTCCATTCAGGTGTGTACACACAACTCTCAGAGCCTACGAATCAGGCACCTGCACTTGGAAACAAAGCTCCAGTAACAAAGACACACGAGCATCAACGCACCCAGCGGTCAGACCGCCAAGATATTATGGATCATCTAAATCAGCTCTTCCTAGATAACCACGTGTGTCCTTTACAGCGCCCATCTAACCGGGTTGCGCAGTTTGGATTTGAGAGGAACAAGATTCGCTGCAAAATGACAGATTCGTGATTGGCTTCTCTGCAGTTTAACTGAATAAAGCCATTGGAACTTACATCTAAAGTCTTCAGCTTCTGAACTTGATCTATAATCAGCGACCTCAGCGGGGAGATGACGATGGTGACTCCAGCAGAGACGCACGCTGGCAACTGGTAGCACAAGCTCTTCCCACCACCTGTAAGGATCGCACAGAACCCAGGAAGTGTTAGAGACTGTGAGGACAGGGAGACTCTGGAGGAAGAGCGCAAGAGGGGAGATCTAGTTCTTACATCTCATTTCACGGCACTTTCAGAAACAAACTTTTACCAATGATTGCCTCATGTGTCCAAGATAAGGAAGGGTTACCCCATGAAATAACGCGACGGAAGGCAGAAATTCAATCACCTCAAAGACACAACATCCCTCAGATCCCGCAGCCACAGAATTCAAGCAGCACAATTCATCCCCAAAGGCAGAGGAAAAGAGAAAAGTTTGTCACAGGCCTTGCAAAAGGAGGTTCAGGTGTTATTGCCCAGCGTGAGACAGATCCCTGAAGCCTGGAGCAATGTGACCTGTGGAGACACCCACCCGTGGGCATCAAGATGAAACAATCTTCTCCCAGGAGAGCAGCGTTGATGGCCTCCAGCTGATTGGTCCGGAAACTGTGCAAGCCAAACTTCTTGTGAAATACATTCATCATTTCTCCAGAATGGGGAAATTTCATACCCCTGAAACGTTCCAGCGCAGGGTTATTAACTGGCGGGTCTGGAAGACAAAGCAAACGTACCGAGAGTAAGTTACAACTCCAAGTTGTGCCACCCCTCCTGCAGCGTGGGGGTAACAGCCGCCTTCGCCAGCACTTCAACCCTGCAAACCTTCTAACCTCAGACCAGGACTTGCTAAAATAAATAAATAAATCATATTCATCTCGAATTTCAGACCAGTGAATTCTGATCACATGCAAACTTCTGGAAACAAGGTTCTTACCCATGACTGTATAAACTGTGCAGCCTTATCCTGACAAACTTCATAGAATCATTTGGTTGGAAAAGACCTTTCAGATAATGATTCCAACCATTCCCCCAGCCCTGCCAGGGCACCACTGCCCCGTGTCCCTCAGCACCACATCTCCACGGCTTGGAAACCCCTCCAGGGATCAGGGGGACTCCACCCCTGCCCTGGGCAGCCTGGGACACGCCTGGGCAACCCTTGACAGTGCCCAAGAAATTGTTCCTCAGCTCCAACCTCAACCTCCCCTGGCTGGGGCAACTTGAGGCCGGTTCTCCTTGTCCTGGCGCTTGTTTCTTGGGAGCAGAGCCTGACCCCCCCTGGCTCCAAGCTCCTGAATGAACTGGAGGGAGTTGTGCAGAGCCAGAAGGTCTCCCCTGAGCCTCCTTTGCTCCAGGCTCAACACCCCCAGCTCCCTCAGCCGCTCTAGCCCCTTGCCCAGCTTCATCTCTGCCAGAGTTGAACAGCCGCCCCAGTCACAGGTACCCAACTACAGAAGTGAGTGAACCAGTGACAGTGAAGCTGATGAAAGAGGTTGGTGTTTTCACCAGCTGGTTCCTACAGTAACTGCAAAGAGCACTGTCCCACCCCCTGCCCCACAGGGACCAGGTTTGCTTCAACAAGTGCCCGTTTTTGAACATTTTTGCATAAACAGCTAAAGCTGCTGAAGAGCTTTGAACAAACAACTGCAGAGTCATTAATTCAAACACAGCAACGCTCGAGCTCCCAATTTTAGCAGCTTCGCCTTCCCGGCAGCCTGCAACCTGCGTGGCATATAAACATTTGGCATCACTTGGGAGGAAAAAAGAAAAAAAACAACAACAAAAAAGCATAAGATGACTTTGGAAAGAGAAATCAGAAGCAATTTATACAGAAACTAAAGGTATTGATGTGAAGTCAGTAAGTTACTTGGCTTTAGGTATAAAAGAAAGTAAATAAAGATTTAAAAAGGGAAAGACTGTGACCCTAACGAGCCTGATTTACCTGCACGGTTCTTTGCTGCCGTGGAGAAGCTCGATTTCGGAGCAGCAGGACTGGGGACAGCAGGAGATTCTTTGGCTCTGGACATGATCTTTGACAAGAGCGATTTGGTCGGTGGCCCCTCCCTGATGGGTTGACATGACGGTGTCTCGGGTGTCGAAACGTTCACCGAAGTCTCCCAGTCCTCGTCAAAATCATCAATATCGAAGTGATCAAGGTCAAAGTCCGTCTCATCTATAGCTGAGCTGTCCCCTGCCAGCAGAGGAGCTTTGTTCTGAGCTTTCAGAGCCATGCTGGTGAGAGGTCCCTCCAGTACATGACGGTTTCCACCGTTTCTCAGCGCTGGCTTTTCACACCAGCTGCTGTCGAAGGATGTCTTGGGACACAGGCTGAGGGAAGCGCCCCCTGCGCCGCTTCCCTTGGCAGACGACAGTGCTGCAGTCCCTGGGCAGGGGTTCTCCACACTTTGCTTTGAAGCACAAGAGGTATCCAGGCTTGGATTTTTCTTAGTGGAGAAGCTGCTTGAATTCAGAGTCCCAGGAAGCAGAGCTGGGAGGCTGCTGGATCTGGGGGAGCTTCTGTCAGAAGCGAAGCTCCAGCTCAGGGCAGGAGACGCAGCAGAGCCGGGACGCGTTGGGGGGCCTCGCTCCACGCACCCGTTCTGGGCTCTGGGAAAAGGGTGGCTGGTGCTGCTGTGGCTGCTGCGGGGGACAGAGCTCGCCAGCAGCCTTCTCCTGGCAGAGAAGGAGAAAAATATTTAGTCACAAGCAACAATTTGTCAAGTTCTGCAACATCTGTTGAAGGGGTTTGTCTCACTCCTATCGAAAACATCAACATACGGCGGTTACGGGTCACAGTGTTTCAAAAACATTTCAAACAAATCTTGGAAAGGAACAACAGGCACCGACCAAAAGTCTGTCCCCATCTTTCTGACGGGCCCCTTCGAGTCCTGAAAGGCCCTCAGAAGGTCTCTCCGGAGCCTTCTCTAATGTCTCTGGTTACGAGGAACCCTGCTGACACCCAGCAGGTCACATCACACCAAGCTGCTCCTGTGGAAGCACCTGGTGCTCGTCACCTGCTGGAGAGAGGCTACGGGACTCCCCATGCCTCAGGCTGACCCCGCAGCGGGATCCTTCCTTCGGGCAGAGCACTGGGACCATTAACAGCTCCCCCAGTCTGAGGGAGGCTTTTCCTTCACTGGGTAAGTAATTCCCAGCTTTCTAAAGCTGGTGCGATGGAGACACCTGCAGGCCCCGCTTCGCCCGGAGGCTGCCGCTGAAAGCCCACCTGTGATCGCGCTGCTGGAGAAGGTCCTTGGCGCAGGACAGAGCCTGGAGCTCGCGCAGAGGGATGGCATCCACCAGCTCGCAGATGGCCTCCATGACACCGAAGAGCCGCTGCTCCAGCCGTGAGCCATCCTCTGTCGGGTGGAGGGATTTCAGCAGTCGGTGATGCTAATTCTTATAAGGACATGTAACAAGATGCCATCGCTCTCCCAAAGGACAGGCAATTGCAACGAGGCTAAAAAAATCGACTTTCAATCTATCTTTTTAGAAGTCCATTTGCCTGAGTAACTGTTTCCGGGTGCGCAAACTCACCCGGTCGACCTATTTTTGCCTTTCCCTTTCATTCCCCATCACTCTGTACCTTCCAAACCTCACCTCACTTCTTTCAAACTCGTTTCCAAAAAAAGCATTCAAGTTTACCTGTCGTGCTTATCTCAAATTACCCCTCCCCAGACGCACTGACTCACACGGTATCACGGAACGGTTTGGCCTGGAAGAGACCCCTCCATTCCATCATTCTGTGAACTTCAGGAGGTTTCTCGTACCTGCATCCCCTGCACCAGGGCTGCTTCCGGCGACCGGTTGCGCCGTGGCCGCCTTCCCCGGCTGGGACTTGGCGCTGCAGGCCGTGGATCGCCCACCGGTAGGAGATTCTTTGAAAATATTACTACAAGAAAACAGAGATATCGTCAAAGTAAGGCATTTCCACAAGAGAAGTTGATCTTGTAGGATAACAGCACTTCAGATGCGCAGAAGAGAGAAATGAATTCCCGCAAGCCCCGGTAAAGCCCACGCAGCTGAGCAGCCCGTCCCCCATCCTACGTGCCCACGTTTAGACCCTTGCCTCTGTCGATTTTAATTCCCCTCCCACTACAAAAGGGAAAATAACTCCGCATTTTCTGAAGCAAAAGCCACCTGAGACACTGGCCATAAATAAAAGTATTTATAACACTTCAATAGCAGGTGTCAGCTGCTCACCTGCCCAGCAAGGACCAGACACAACCCGTAACAAACACCAGTCCCAGCTCTTTTTGGGTGCTCTTTAACACCATCCCCGAGACAGGCAGTTTTAGCTTTCAGCTTCGCTTTACCTGATGCTTATAACGGAAGGAGAGAAGGCAGGCAGGTCTTCCTCAGGGGAGGGGGGAACGACATCCAGGTAATCCTCCTCCTCCTGCTCGGGGGGCTCGCTGTTGGCCTCACCCAGCGCAGGGGGGATGGGCTCCTCCTCCTCGCTGCTTCCCTTCTGCCTCTCAGTGCTTCCATCGATGGCACCTGAAAGAGAAGGGCGGGAATACCATCAGGCAACACCGTAAACTCGCTCTGGTAGAGACACAAATGCAGCTGATCTGAGGGAAAGAATTACCAGCCAGATTTTGAAACGCTTGTTAAACACAGTTTCTGACTTCTAAAAGACAAAACCAAACGCTAGGTGCTCCCTTTTTCTCTCCCAACGAAAACAAGCAGACAAAGAGCCCACAAAACCCCTCTTCTAAGTGGAAAAGTTAAAGCTTCCCTACAGGGGCCTCGCTCTGTTAGAAGAGAAAAGCTTCAGAGGTGGATTTTTCAGGATATGTACAAGATTTTCAAGGTACATACAAGAGATTTTATTGAAAACTACTGTTGCACTAAATACTAGCTTAAAAAGAGGGTAGAGGCATCAACCAGCACAGTCCCTAAACTGGACTTAAGACAAATTCACGCAAGATAAACTCGACTAAGAAAGGCCAACATCGTTAACGTATGAAAATTCATTTCACAGAACGAGGGGGAAAGGTGACGAGATAATAACAAAGGTGGTAAGAAGAAAAAACACAGCTCACAAATCCTTTTTCCATTTAGCACCAGGGCAGCAGCACAGGACGCTGCTGGACACCGTGCAGCTGTATAAACGAATCCATTTCACAAACGAAGATCCAAAGTTTCAAATCTAACAGCTCAGGCCTACAGAGCAGAGGCCAGGGAGCTGCCGAGGAGGCACTCGCACTGGAAGCGGTGAAACGTTTGGTCATCGTGGAGCGTCGGAGGGGTTTTGTGGGTTTCCTTGGTTTATTTTAAATCGAAAGAGATCCCTTTCCCTGCTCTAATATCGGTCATCACCACGTTTAGGCACGAGACGATTCTATGTCTCTTTGGTATGAATTTTAGAAGAGCTTTTCTTTCTCTAACACCCCGATAGCTGACTGCTCCGCGTTTCGGGAACACCGCACGGGACACAGTGACTCCAACACGACCACGCGACCGGCTGCTGCTTCTGCCACCGAGACAACTCCACTCTCTACAGCCCTGCACCGTCACAGCCACGTCCCATGGCTGCTCCTCAGGCACCCTCCAGCAGCTCCCTCCAATTCCAGAAAAACCAAGCCCTCGGCGAGCAAACACGAGCAGATTTTCCTCGCCTTTAAAAGAAACAGTTACCTGGGAGAGCCTCTGTCCCGTCATCATCCAAAACAACGTCCACAGACAAGGTCTCCCACAGGTCGTCCCCCGCAGCCTGGTCGCTGCCGCAGGGAGCTGGATCCTCGAGGCAAACCAGCGACGGCGGCCGTGAGGGTGGGCGCTCGGCCTCTGCTGAGGGCTGGTCGTCATCCGCGGCCCTGGGAGAGCCAGGAGAGCACTGGGAGAGCTGGTCCGGGCGGGGGTTTGCGCCCTGGGAGGCGGCACGGGGCGCCTGTTGCCCTCTGGGAGACGGGCCCGGTGCTCGGCCGTACTTCTTCTCGATTCCTGACAAATCAAAGTCGTCAATGTCATCCCACTCATCTTCGATGGTAATGACGGGGGCGGGAGCTCCGCGCAGCGCCTCGGTCACGCTTCCCTTTCCAGCGGCCGCGGGGCCTTTGGATGCCTCCTGAGGCCTGGCGAGGGCTGGGCTCGCAGAGGAGGGCTCGAAGCCCCGGCCCTGGGATTTGGCTGGGGGTGCTGAGAAGAAATCCTGGATCTGAGTTTTCTTGTCCTTGGGGGCAGGGAGGGACGAGGCGAGTGCAGCCAGGGAGGTGTTCACGTCCTTGTCCCTCAATGCAGAGGCAGCAGGGAGGCCCCGAGGCTCCCTGGGCAGGGTGCTGGCCACAGGCGGCTTCTTGAAGGTGAAGCCCCTGCAAAAAACATAAACCAAATCCTACTAAGAAAGGGCAATATCATTAATAGATTAAAATTCATTACACAGAAAGAAGGGAAAAGGTAACAAAACATCACTCAATAAGAAAGTACAAGGCACAAATCCTTTCAGCCCCTGAAGCCCCATCAGCGTGGGCAGCAGGGCCAGGGGTTGGGGGATCCTGCCCCTCTGCTGCCAGGGCTCTGGGGAGCCCCCCNAGCCGCAGCTGCTCGCGGAGGTTGTTGAGGGGCAGCGCCGCCATCGCGGCCCCGGCACCGGGACCGGGACCGGGAGACGCAGGAGCCCCGGGAGACACCGGTCTCGCCCCGGCCGCCAGGGGGCGCCGCTGCCGCTCCGCCACCGCCGCCGCTTCGCATTCGGCGCCAAAACGCCGCCGGCCCCGCCCATTGGGCGCGCGCCGGAAATGGCGTCACGGCGCTGCCGTCTCCGTGACAACGGGCGGGAGGGAGGCGGGGCCACAAGATGGCGGCGGGGCCAGGGGGGCGTGACAGGAACCGGCCTCAAGTTGCCCCAGCCGGGGGAGGTTGAGGTTGGAGCTGAGGAACAATTTCTTGCCCACTGTCAAGGGTTGTCCAGGCGTGTCCCAGGCTGCCCAGGGCAGGGGTGGAGGCCCCCTGATCCCTGGAGGGGTTTCCAAGCCGTGGAGATGTGGTGCTGAGGGACACCGGGCAGTGGTGCCCGGGCAGGGCTGGGGGAATGGGTGGGCTCAAGCTGAAAGGTCTCACCAAACCTCTCACCCGGGTGACTCCAGTTTTATTCAGTGAGTGGCAGTTTCAGTGTGAAATCCCCCAAACCATCCCCACCAGGACCTGCTCTCAGCTCTCACCATCACGTTTATTATAAACCATCAGCCAGAACTTCCCACTTTATTCAATTCACAAAATAAAAGCGTACATTTTTTCTTTCTTCTGCATCAAAATACTCCTATTTCTTTAGTACAAAAAAATACTAAAAAAAAAAAAAAAATCATTTAAAATAGATGGGGCTTAGAAATCACAGCGTTCCGCTTTTCCCAGAGGAAGGGAAGGATCTCCTTCAAAGAATTTTAAAATCCCTGACAATTAGAGGAGTGTGATTGGGAAACTGCCCCCCCCGGCAGCGGGGCCTGGGTGGGGACGGGGCGAGCGAAGGGTGCAGGGAGCACTCCGCAGCTGCAGGACGCAGGAGCTTCGAGCGAGGACAGGAGGCTCAGAGCTCCCGAAGCTGTGTGGGGCCGAGGAATCCACGCTCGGGGAACGAGCTCCAGCTGACGCATCTCGACTCCACTGTCTGGATTGCGGCGTTCAGCGGCTCGCACACAATCCGTCCCTCGTGTTCCTACGCCCGCTGCCCCCGGCCTGTGCTCTCCTCTCACACCTGGGGAACCGGGTACGAGGCGCAAGCAGCGAGACCGCACATGTTCTTGCCTCGCTCAATGAGGAAGTACCTGTAAAGAGGAATAAACGAGTACGAGGGAGTGTTCCCTCCACTGGCAGAGTCAGCGGGACAGAGACCGGTGTAAGAGGGACAAGGAGCTACAGGAGAGAGTCCAGCACCTGTGTGGGCAGGCCAGGCTGAGAGCCCTGGGGCTGTGGAGCTGGAGAAGAGCAGCCTGAGAGGGGAGCTGAGCAATGCTGAGCAAGAGCTCAAGGGCCCGCGGGGGGCAAGAGGCTGGGGCCAGACTCTGCTCAGGGGTGCCCAGCGCCAGGCCAAGGGGCAGCGGGCACCAACTGGAAGGCAGGAGGTTGCAGCTGAGCAGGAGGAGCAACTTGTTTGGGGGGAGGGTGTTGGAGCCTGGCCCAGGCTGCCCAGAGAGGTTGTGGAGTCTCCTTGTGTGCAGAGATTCCAAGCGCGCCTGGACACTGCGATGCTGGGCCCCCTGCTCGGGGTGACCCTGCTGGGGCAGGGGGGTGGCACCAGAGCAGCTCCAGAGGTTCCTTCCAGCCCCATCACATTGGGGTTCCATGGGACCACTGCTCTCAATATGCACAAGCTCCTTTCTCGTGCCAGGGTCACAAGGAGCTGTCCCTGCCTGTCATTAGCTGGGCAATGCTCTTCCCCATCCCCCTCACGGCACAAACCAGCAGGGTTTGGTAGCACCTGACTGAAAAAATGTCACTTGCAGCTGGAAATACTGGTGGAGCTGGAGTGGAAACTCCAGAACCTGTTCTTCTCTGGCCATGTAACCGTGAAAGAGGCTCAGAGCTCTCCCGGCATCCAGTGAAACCAGTGGCACCACAGCTCTGCTTGCGCTGGCCAAGCTCCTGGTAACAATGGCAGGTCTGTGGATCCAGGGCTCTGCTCCGACCAGTCACCCCAGTACTGGTTTGTAGAGCCACATCTCCCTTACTGGAATGACTTTTCTGCCTCTTCCCCGAGTATCAAACCGCTGCTGAATTTCAGCTTCGGAAACCCAGGGGCTGACAGGGTGGTGGGTCCCGCTACGTGACCGTCCTTTTACCAGGGACCAGGGGTGTGCAGTGGCGCTGGCACCTCCTTACCCATCCATGCCCCACCACGAGCCCCAGGAGTTCTTCACGATCCAGTAGGGGGTCCCATTTTCTTCACCGTAGCCCACGGCGAGGACCGCGTGGTTCACCTTGTCCGGAGTGTGCTCGCAGCGCGGGCTGCAGAGAGGGGGGAACGAACGTGCGTTGGGCATGGGAAAACCAGCCCGTAATTAATGACGGACCCGCCGGGATTCTTGGTCGCGCCCAACCACAACAGAACTCGTGGAAATCCTGAACCTCCAGCAGTGGGAGCAGGGAGGGAGCTGAGGAGAGGAGACCCAGCTCTGTTCCCTCACTCCAGGGTTACCACCGGCTGGATCTGAAGCCGCAGCTCAGACACTCAGACAGACACAGCAGCCCTGGGACAGGCCTCCCCCGGCACTGCCGCAGGGGGAAGGTCTCCCAAGCTGCTGAGCCTCATTCCAAAGTCAGACAGCTCTTCACGTTGCACTGGTTCCCAGCAGCAAACTGGGCACAAGGACACTGTTCGCTCTTCCCTGGGTTGTGCTCCCAGCCCCTTGGGAGAGCAGCCTGGCAAGGCACAGCTCACTTCTCCGTTTTCTGGCTCAGTCCACACTTCTGCTTTCTGTTTAAAAACACAGCCCAGGGTCCCTGAGCCCAGCACCACGGAGCACGAGAAATGGGGACACGAGTGATTCCAGCTCAATCCCTGCCCTCACCCTCGCCTCCCAGCTTCAGAAACACTCACTTGGAGTAGACTCCTTTCCTGTAGTGCATGAAGTCACTGGTCACCTCAAACGCAAAGCTCACCGGGTTGTGCTTCCCCACAGCTTCCACCATTCCATCCTCGTCATACTGCGGGAAGAGGATCCCAGGGTCATTCACCGTCTGGTTACACCAGCACCAGCCAGGATCCCCAGACCAGTGGTCAGAGCAAGTGGGGATCACAGAATGAGAGGGGTTGGCAGGACCCTCTGGGGCTGCTCTGGTGCCACCCCCCTGCCCCAGCAGGGTCCCCCCGAGCAGGGGGCCCAGCATCGCAGTGTCCAGGCGCGCTTGGAATCTCTGCACACAAGGAGACTCCACAACCTCTCTGGGCAGCCTGGGCCAGGCTCCAACACCCTCCCCCCAAACAAGTTGCTCCTCCTGCTCAGCTGGAACCTCCTCGGTTCAAGTTTGTGTCCCTTACCTCTTGTCCTGTCACTGGCACCACTGGGAAGACTGGTCCCACTCTCCTGATGCCCACCCTCCTGATGCCCACCCTCCTGATGCCCACCCTTTAAGCATTTATAAGCATTGATCAGATCCTCCCTCAGTCTTCTCTTCTCCAGACGAAACAGACCCAACTCCCTCAACCTTTCCCCTAAGGAGACGTTCGAGTCCCCTCAGCATCTTTGTAGCCCTTTGCTTTGCCCTCTCGAGCAGTTCCCTGCCCTTCTTAAACCGGGGAGCCCGGAACTGGACACAACACTCCAGTCGGCAGCAAGGAGAAGCGTGCCCGTTGGCGGCTGGCTCCTCTCCCACCAGCGAGCAGGCTGCAGCTCGCCCTGCGGAGCCTGGCACGCCTCGGGCAGCTGAGCGCCTGCCAGATCAGGGCTGGCACGCGGAGAACAGCCCGTCAGTTCAGAATGGCAGCCCTGGGGCCGTACCTGCGTGATGTTGATAACGTCCTTCACGAACGCGATGGCCTTCTCTGGCTGGAACTTGCAGGTGCCGTTCTGCAGAGAGAGAAAGGACCCGGGGTTAGATCCCGCTCTGGACCCGGCTCTGCCGCTGCAGGAAAGCGCCCGAGCCGCGCGGGACGTACCTTGGCCCGGTACGGGTACGTGTCCTCCCCCATGAGCCCCTTGTTGTACAGGATGTACTCGAAGGCTTGGCTGGGCAGGCCCCTGCGGGACAGCAGAGCTGGAGAGGGGGCTGGTGAGCACGGGAACGCTGCGGCTTCTGCCGAGCAGAGTCACCCACCTTCCCCCTTCCCACAAACTGAGGGGACAGGGTGTGTCCCAGAGCCTCCAACAGCTCAGCCTCACCCTGCACTATCACCCTGTACAGGATCTCCAGCCCACCCCACCCTGTTGTGTGGCTCGGTGCTGCCTGAAGATCCCGTTCCCACCAGCACCGAATCCCTGGGGGACAAGAGCTTGCCCAGGAGCCACCGACAGGCCCTTGTGGCCAAAGCCAGTGGGCTCCTGGGTGGCATGAAGAAGAGCACGGCCAGTAGGTCAAGGCAGGTTCTCCTGCCCCTCTGCTCTGCCCTGGTGAGGCTGAGAGCCCTGGGGCTGTGGAGCTGGAGAAGAGCAGCCTGAGAGGGGAGCTGAGCAATGCTGAGCAAGAGCTCAAGGGCCCGCGGGGGGCAAGAGGCTGGGGCCAGACTCTGCTCAGGGGTGCCCAGCGCCAGGCCAAGGGGCAGCGGGCACCAGCTGGAAGCCAGGAGGTTGCAGCTGAGCAGGAGGAGCAACTTGTTTGGGGGGAGGGTGTTGGAGCCTGGCCCAGGCTGCCCAGAGAGGTTGTGGAGTCTCCTTGTGTGCAGAGATTCCAAGCGCGCCTGGACACTGCGATGCTGGGCCCCCTGCTCGGGGGGACCCTGCTGGGGCAGGGGGGTGGCACCAGATACCACAAGGTCTGTTCCGCTGAGAGCCCCAAAGGCGTGATGCCACCCTACCCACACAGCCCCAGCCGCACCAGCTCTGCAGCCTCACACGCTGGAAGGTGTTTTTCCATGACCTCAGCCAAGCCCATTGGGTTGCCCTCAGCGACACAGCGTGAGGGAGGCCCAAGCCCAGGGGCAGCTGCTCCCTGCCACCTTCGGGGAGCTCGTCTTGGGAGGGGAGGAAAGGCGAGAGCCATCAGGGTGTGCACACAAGGAAAGGGCTAAGGCAGAGTCACGAGAAAAATGCAAATCTCCCAGCATGGTTTCACTTTGCTCTTGGGGCGTCCCCAGGGACAGTTCCTTGTACAGAAAACAGAAGATTTCAGAAAGTTTTGTTTTCTGCCTTCCCTCCTGTCCCAGAGGGGAAGCCGAGGTTGCTGTGGGTAAAGCGTCATGAGACGCACGTGACCTGGGAGCAGAGCAAGACAAAAGTCCCCTCGCTTTCCTGGAGCACACTAAAGCCCAGCCAGGAAGCGCCCGGGACCGCGATGTCAGCAGAACATCACAACGAAAACTGATAAACAAGAGGAAGAACAGAGGTTAGGAAAGGCTGGAGGTTTGGTGAAACTTTCTAAAAAAAAAGCAAAATTAAAGGAACCAAACCCAAACCTGACACGTCTCAGCTGAGGGGAAACTAAAACCATCCCAAGATCCAGAAGGATCCCGACAGCAGATCTCGAGGAGGAACACGAGATACTCTCGTTTCTAGGCTGCACCACTTGATTTCACTCACCCGCTGCAGCCGTGGTTGTTGAAAGCCTGGGCGCAATCAACCAACTGTTGTTCCGCCTGCGGAGAAGCGTTTTGAGTCAGTCTGTGCTCAGCACCTGTGCTCGGAACAGTGACACAGAACACGACCGAGCACCGCGGAGCTGGCGGCACCCCTGCAGCTGCGGAGGGAATCACCCGCGGGACGGCTGCGGGACGTTCCTCCTGGCAGGACAGTGTCCCACCCACGGCCGTGCTGGCTGAGATCCCTCTCAAAGGTCATGTTTGTTTTTAACACTTAGACCCAACCCTCGGCTACTCTGCTAAGTCATGTAAGCAGCCACCGTCTTTCTAGTTCTTCCAGAATATAAATCCTCTGGGAGTTTAAAAATAAACAGCCTCACAGGGCGCTGCCTGCAGGACGCTGTTTGCAGGAGACATGGCTCGAGTGGAGCGTGGCTGCTCCTGCCAGCCTCTGAGCCCTCCGCCCAGGCAGGGTCAGGCTCTGCTCCCAAGCAACAAGCCACAGGACAAGAGGAACCGGCCTTGAGTAGCACCAGGGGAGGTTGAGGTTGGACACAAGGAACAATTTCATCATGTCAAGGGTTGTCCAGGCGTGTCCCAGGCTGCCCAGGGCAGGGGGGGAGTCCCCCTGATCCCTGGAGGGGTTTCCAAGCCGTGGAGATGTGGTGCTGAGGGACACGGGGCAGTGGGGCCCTGGCAGGGCTGGGGGATGGGTGGACTTGATCTTAAAAGTCTCTTCCAACCGAAACTATTCTGTGCTTCTACGAGAAGGGCTTTGCCCAAGCCCAGGGCAGCAGGACACACAGTCCCCAAGAGATGGCAAGAGGTGCAGAGAGCTCCTGGCCACGCGGCCCTGCGCAGTTCTGCTCGGCTGGTGAGGAGCTGGAAGGGCTCTGCAGGGCGGGGAGTGCCGGCCACAGCCACGCACACGGGCTCAGAATACCAGCCATCGGCCGTCCCAGAGAGGAGAGGAGCAGGCTGGCCCCACTGGCAGTGCCAGAACTTGCCACAGAAAAGGAAAAGCTCTTACCAGAGAGAGGAGCTTCCCAGTCGCGATAGCAATAGCCGACTCCAGACACCCCGTGGTCGAAAAGGTCCAGCAGCTCCCGCAGGGGCCCTGCGTTAGGAACCGGAGAGGAACTGCTCCATAACGTGCCACGGGGCCACTGACCTCCCCCAAACACCGCGGTCGGGGCAGAAGGACATGCCAGGAGCGCAGCGCTTCCACCTTCTGCCAGCAGCGGGGCTTTGCCTTCTGCTTGGTCCCTGCCCGGGGGTCCAGGGCCTCCCCGGGCCGAGCCCACCCCAGCCACGGAGAGCTCTGGGGGAGCCCCCTCCCTGCAGAACACCCCCTCAGCGCCCCTTCTCCTGCCCACTGCCCTGCCCGTGGCCGCCAGCCCCTCTTCTGGCCCGCTCTCGGTGCGTCGCCGAGGACACGAGCTCCTCACCTGGTTCTTCACGGGCGTCACGAAATTCCCCTTCTTCCTCCAGTCGATGGAGTCCGGATACGGTCCCGCGCTGCGCAGGAATGTCCCCTTCGTGGCTGAGCAGTTCTGCAAGGGAGGTGGGAGGGCTGCGGCAGGCGGCCGTGCCGGGGCTGGAGGCCTGTGGACGGCTGCCCTCTCCGGGGTGGAAGGAGCGGTGACTGCCACGCTACAGGACAGCCAGAGAGCCCTGCGAGGGCACTGCCTGCCCATGCCCTTGGCAGCAGAGCACGAGCTGCTCAAGGAGCTCCTCACTCCCCAAACAGCTGCGATCGGGCCTTAGGACAAGAGGAACTGGCCTTGAGTAGCACCAGGGGAGGTTTAATTTGGAGCTGAGGAACGATTTCTTGCCCACTGTCAAGGGTTGCCCAGGCGTGTCCCAGGCTGCCCAGGGCAGGGGTGGAGTCCCCCTGATCCCTGGAGGGGTTTCCAAGCCGTGGAGATGTGGTGCTGAGGGACACGGGGCAGTGGTGCCCTGGCAGTGGACTTGATCATCTGAAAGGGCTCTTCCAACCCAAATGATTCTATGACCAAGCCTTAGGTCTACCCACAACAACAGACTGACCTGCAAGACTGAAAGCACAAGGGACAACTCGTCTAGAGCCGGGAGGGCAGGGGGTGGGATGGCAGGGGACGGGGGCACAGGGGCTGGGGGCTTCACCTCGCTCCTACCCAGGCTCCAGGGACACGACAGCACACCCCGCACAGCAGGGCTCGAGCGGCGCAGCCAGGGGGGCTCAGCCGGGGGGTGCCGCTCGGCACAGAGCCCCCCACAGCTCGGGGTCCAGCGCCCCGCAGCCCCTCGGCACCCCCCGCACCACGTCCCGCCGGGGGCTCACCTGGGGCTCGCTCCACAGGTAGAGCTTCTTGAACTCGGCGAAGGTCAGGTCCGAGAACTGGTTGAGGCTCACTAGAGGCGAGAGGAGACAGAGGGGGGTGGGTTTTTTGCTCGCCACGGCCCCGAGCTCGGGGTGCGGGGTCTGGGGGGGCAAATCTCACTCTGGAAGCTGCTGTTGCGGGCGTTGTGCTCCTCCACACGCCGCTTGTTGCCCACGAAGATGCCCAGGCGGTGCAGGTACTCGTCGGGAGGGTAGCGCCGGTCGTGCTGCGGGGCACAGAGCGCTCAGACGGGGACTGGGGGGTCGGGGGGGTCCGCAGCGAGCGCGGCGTTACCTGCAGCATCCAGGCCTTGAACTGCAGCTCCTCTGCGGGACACAAGGATGGGTCAGAGCAGGGCGACAGCACAGGGCTCGGAGCGGGGCCGGGCTGAGCTGGGCTGAGCCGAGGCAGGCTGAGCCGGACCGAGCTGAGCCAGGCTGAGCCGGACCGAGCTGAGCCAAGCCGAGCCAGACTGAGCTGGGCCGAGCCGAGCCGAGCCAGGCTGAGCTGGATCGGGCCGAGCCGAGCCAAACCGAGCTCCCTCCCTCCCTTCCCCTCCCCTCCCGGTGCCCCGTTACCTTCGGCCGAGGCTGCCCAGGCGGCCGAGGGCAGCGGCAGCAGCGCGGCCACCGCCAGCAGCAAAGGCCAGCCCGTGGCACTGCCCGTGGCACTGCCCATGGCACAGCCGGGCCGAGCCGAGCCGAGCCGAGCCGAGCCGAGCCGAGCCGAGCCGAGCCGAGCCGAGCCGAGCCGAGCCGAGGAGAACGAGCCCCGGGGGCGCGGCAATGGACGGGGCGGCCCCGCTCCCAGCGCCACCAGCCCCGGACTGGGCGGAGCCTCCTCTGGGGGCGGTGCGATGGGCGCGGGGTTAGTGACGTCAGTGATGACGTAAAGCTGCCCCGCCCCTACCCGATCAATCAAGCAGTCAATCAATCAAGCAGTCAATCAATCAGTCAATCAATCAATCAATCACCGAATCCCCTTTAAGATCATGGAGCCCAACCCCGGCAGAATCCTCCCCAGCGCCATCCAGAAAAGCACCAGAAAAGCACCGAGGCCGCGGTTCACCCTGAGATAGAATAGATTTATTAGCAAGAGGTAATCAGGAAACATATATTTTTACAAAAAAATTGAAATATCTCTTTTTTTTTTTTCCTTCTTTTTTTTTTTTTTTTTTTTTTTTTGGTTGGTTTTTCTTTTTTCCAAACGAGCTGTTTTAAGTTGAAATAGGTTTGGGTTCGGTGGGGTTTGGGTTTGGTTGGGGGTTTTTTTTTGGTGGGTTTGTGGTTGGTTTTGGGTTTTTTTATTAGGGCTTTGAAAGAGAAACTCTCATACCACGAGGTATTGCTTACAGCAAAAAAGTGTTTGGGCGGTCGGAGTGGAGCATGCCTGCCACTGTCGAGTTCAGCGGTGTTTATATCCTGTACAATGTAAAAAAACCCATGGTACTATTCACAGAATAAGCACTACATTACTATACTCCTGCTAGGAGGCGGTTAGACAGGATTACAGTATATGTAAGAAAAAAAACACTCGGTCATCTGGTTTCTAAACTCTACATCATGTTACTCAGCGCGGTCACAAGGGTTTACGGGTCTACAGCATATCAACAGAAGCGTGGCGGGAGCCGGACGCAGCGAGGAGAGCCGAAGGGACCTTCCCATCTTCCCGACTTGGGGCCGCGGACCAGGCGAACCCCGGGGGCGGCCCCGAGAGCGGGCGGCTCGGCTCAGCTCGGAGGGACGAGCTCCGGCGTGGCCTCGTCCCCCGCNAGGGGGGGGGGAAATAACACCACCCCACCCCCCAAAAAAACGGGACTCCGGCGAAGTGTCGATGCGTGAAACCTCAAAACGATGCGGGGAATCCTACGCGAGGGCTGCTGCGGCCTAAGGGCGAGGAGGGCGGTTCGGTGGAGAAGCACAGACGTGGGGTCACTCCGGGGCGGTGGGTATGTACAGGACGGGACAGAGCGTGTACACGAGCCGCCGCCGCCGGCCTCGGGCGGCTCCGGCCTCACGAAGGCAGTTTGGGCTCTATTCGCAGAGAAGCCTCGTAAAGGGTTTCTTCGTCCATCACAAAGGAGTGGTCCAGCAGGTACTGCGTCACCTGGGGACACGAGAGGCCGGCGTCAGCTGCGGGGGACCTGCCCCTGCCGCAGCCCACGACAGACGCCGAAATCAGGGATCGGTAAAGGCCGGCGCAGCCAACAAGCGACCGGCGGCGCCGGGGGAACAGTTGGACCCTGTGATCATTTCCAGCCCAAACGATTCTGTGATTCTGGGACCCCCGCCAGCCTGGCCAGAGGTCGTGGTCCCGAGGGACTGGGGCTGCTCCTGCCACCACTCCTGGAGACTGGTGTCACCAGATGGCGGCCTGGCACGGGCCAGTCACCAACACCACGGCCCCAGGGGCACCGGGCAGGTTTGGCAGATGCCTGCAGGCCAGCAGCTCCGTTCTGGGAGGGTTTGCTGTTCCAGGAGGGCTCGTTTCTGGAGAACAGCAGAGCCGCAGCCAGCGGAACCCCCCCGGAGCCAGCGCAGTTCCTGGGTGGTTCTGCGGTGCGGCGGCAGAGGAAGCGCGAGGGCGGCTCAGACCTTTCGTCCCGTCACACGTGTGGGGCCGCCCCGAGGCAGAGGCCACCCAGCATCAGGCTGGGGGAGGTGTGGGACACGCTCTGCTCCCAGCCCGCGTGCCCAGCCCGGGCAGGGGGTGCTGCCCCAAAACAGCCATTGCTGAGCCTCTCCAGGGTGGGCTCTGCCAGCGCCGGGATAACCCGGCCGCACGCGGCGGGGCAGAGTCTGCGTCTGCTGCAGCGGGCGGGCAGCTAAGGGTACGGGGGCGCAGGGTGCGAGGGCAGCGGTCCCAGGAGCCAGCCCCAGCCCCAGCTTGGACTGCTGACCCTTGTGTCCAGGGTCTTGCAGAAAGAACCAGAGCAAAAGGATAAGGAGACGCTGAGAAGAAACAGCAGCTGAGCCGGGGACAGGCAGGGACAGCGCCGGCTTGTCCTGGCCAAGGCTCAGCGAGCAGAAGCCGCAGCCTTTTGCTCTGCAGCAATGCTGTGCAGGTGATGAGCAACGCATGGCACCAGAGAAGGGACGTCACTACCCATCTCCTCTACCTGTCCCCTCCATTACAGAGTCACAGCATCGTTTGGGTTGGACTTGATGATCTTAAAGGTCTCTGCCAACTGTTAGACCTCGCCTGACACAAGCCCCACCCCTGCACTAGTGTTTTCTGCCTTAAATTTCTTCCAGGAGCATCGTATCGTCCCTGAAGGAGCTGCCAGACACAGGCTGCTCAAACACCACAACCCGTGCAGGAGGCGCCGAGAGGCAGCGCGTGGCCCCGGGACAAGGCCGTACCTTAGGCTGGTGCTCGATCTTGTAGGAGGTTTGCTGGAACTGGCGGATCTCTCTTATGATGTGTGAAATCTGTGCGGAGACAAAACCACAGGAGCCGGTTACAGCGGGACCATCAGCACCGGCACCGCGTCCCAGCACCGCAGCCCAGCACGGGCAGCTGGTGGAGCGCTCTCTGTGTGCACCCCTCACCCACAGCACCATGCAAAGGGCTTCTGTGTTCCTTCCAGACACGTCCCTCCCCAGGGATAACCATGCTGGGGGGGTGAGCACGGACCCAGCCGGTAACACGGCTCCAACCCAGCCCCTGCCCGCCCACCCCTGCCCGCTGGCGCTGGGACACCCACCATCCTCATCTTGGAGAAGTTCACCAGCCCGTCCTCGGTGTAATTGGGGGTCCCCTCCTCGATGAACGCCAGGTCGGTCAGGTACATACCCAGGTAGGGGACGCACGGAGGGTCACAACTTCAGGAGCAAACCAGGAACAAGTAAGAAAATAGGAAACCAATAAGAAAATAAGGCTCCAGTAAGAAAATAAGAAACCAATTAAAGCCCTGCCTCACTCGGGGGGTTGGAGCGGGGAGGAGGGCAGGGCTCACCAGTCAGCAGATGTGAAGGATGCTCTCTACCACACAGCCCTCCCGCTCCCCACGCACCCACAGTCCCAGGCTCCAAGACCAAGCAAACACCAAACAGCCACGATCTGGGGATGCCCGGCGCTGGCAGAGGAGCCCGGTGCTGTCTCCAGGAGGCTGCGGGACTGGCTGCGATGGCAGCACCACCAACCCTGACTCGGGAGTCCCCCCAGTGCTGCTGGTGAGGGCCATGCTACGTGGAGTGACCTGCACTGGCTGGTGGGAACCATAGCTAGATATGGTGCACGTTGGGGTTTGAACTCTGTCAGGGAAGGGGCAGGGGCAAGTTTTCTGGGTGCCTGGCAATGATTTGCCCCTTTCCAATCTCTTTTATTCCTGTTTTTCCACGGCCAAAGCAGCAGCTCATTCCTTGGGATCGCTCTGGAAGCCACTGCCCTGCGCCTGCTGGAGGAGGCACAGGAACCGTCTCGTGAGCAAAGCCCTGGCAGCAGAGCTGGAGCTGAGGTGGGATTCAGGGCCCCCAGCACCGGGGCAGCGCCGCCAGCAGCCCCGAACAGCAGCGGCCGCAGGAGGAGAATCACCACCCACTCACTCACTCACTCACTTTTTCAGAGCCTCCCTCAGGTTCTTGAACCTGCCCTCCGAGGACACGAGCTTCTGCAGCTTATCGATCAGAGCCTTCGTCTGCAAGAAACACAAAGTGTCACCCGGAGAAGGCTCTGGAAGGAACCCCCATCCCCACGGCAAGGACAGGGTGAAGGCTGTGGAGCTGCAGGATCACTCTCATTCCACCAGGGCATGTCACCCTTGTCCAGTGGCATGACACCCTTGCAGGTACGTCCAGAGCTGCTAAGAAATCCAAGTTCCACCAACACATAATTATAAAATCATGGAATTATTTGGGTGGGAAGGGACGTCTAAAGGTCACCTAGTCCAACCCTGTCCCTGCAGGGAGCAGGGCCATCTGCAACCAGAGCAGGTTGCTCATAGCCCCCAACAACCTCCCCTGCAATGGGGACAGGGATGGGGCAGCCACCACCTCTCGCGGCAACCTGGGCCAGGCTCTCCCCACCCTCAGCACCAACAAGTTCTCCCTTCTCTCCACTCTCAATCTCCCTCCGGCAGTTCCAACCCATCCCCCTTGTCCTGTCCCACCAGGCCCTGCTCAAAAGGGCTGAGCTGCTTCCCCACCACCTCCCTCCTGGGAAAGACCTGCCGAGACCTCCCTCTGTTTCCTAACTGGTTTTTATCACACACACGTCTTATGTCCCCCCCGCAGCAGCACAGCCAGCCCATCAACCCACCCCAGCCCCCCCAGAAGAGGGTCAGCCCCACGGCCCTACCTGCTTGGAGACCTTGAGCCAGGTTTTCTTCAGGCGGAAGATGGCACTGCGGTTGAGGGAGGAGGTGATCTCCAGCACCGCGTTGTAGTTGTGCAGGCACCTGCAGATGTCGGCCACCGCCACCCACTTCTCGATGGCGCTGACCCGCGCGTTGATCTCCTCGTTCCGGATGATCTCCGATGCTATCAAGTTACTGACCTTTGGGGAGACAACGGCCCCAGCCACGTGTTAGGACGACTTTGGACAGCAGCTACAAGCCCTCCACAGAACAGAATCACAGAATCGTTTGGGTCGGAAACAACCTTTAAGATCATCAAGTCCACCCGTCCCCCAGCCCTGCCAGGGCAGCACTGCCCCATGTCCCTCAGCACCACATCTCCACGGCTTGGAAACCCCTCCAGGGATCAGGGGGACTCCACCATCCCAGTCCCTGGCTAAAACTAGGGGCAGGTTTCCTGTGCTGCCTCGTCTAAACTTAGAGAGCTTTGGAGCAGGGCCTGTTGGGGCAGGACAAGGGGGATGGGTTGGAACTGACAGAGGGAGATTGAGAGTGGAGAGAAGGGAGAAGTTGTTGGTGCTGAGGGTGGGGAGAGCCTGGCCCAGGTTGCCCCAAGAGGTGGTGGCTGCCCCATCCCTGTCCCCATTGCAGGGGAGGTTGTTGGGGGCTCTGAGCAACCTGCTCTGGTTGCAGATGGCCCTGCTCCCTGCAGGAGGGGTTGGGTTAGATGACCTTTAAATCTCCCTCCCCACCCAAACCAGTCTGGGATTCTCTGATCTTTGCCCGTCTCCCCACTCCCCGCTGTCAGTGCACATACATCGTTGAAGTGTTTGGTGTTCTTCATGATGTAAGGAGTCCTTTCATTCTTCTCAAGCTTCATCCAGCCTTGACCGAAGAACTCTCTGCAAACAACAGCAGTCTGGTTAAAGGTTATTTCGCAGTCTTCCGGGATGCCCCAGCCCTGCAAACTCCACCGCACCCGCACGGGCCTTCGCGCCCCACACTGCTGGGGAGGGACCACGCGGATGCACTGAGGGTGCGATGGGCGTGGGAGCCTCTCCCCAGGCCGGTCACCTCGGGAACACAAGCAGAGAAACCACAGGGTGAGGCCAGGATTTGGGCTGGAGCCCAGCCTGGGCTACTCGTAAAGGGGGAGGCAGCAGGGAAGGCTTTGAACGCTCTGGGTTGAGCCGTGGGGGAGCCCTGGGTGACCAGAACAGCCCATCCTCACTCGTGGGGATCACTCACTCGTACGGGATCTTCTTGAAGACCAGGTGATCCAGCAGCGTCAGCTGCTCGGCGATCTCCAGGGCCGAGTGGTTTTCAAAGGGTTCTGCTTTGACTCCCTCAGCCTGAGCGACAAAGGCAGCGACGGGGGCGCGTTGGTTGAGGGCACGCTAAGAACGTCGACATTTCACGCTCATAAAACCAAACCCAAAGTCAGATTCCCAAGCCAGAGCCTTCGACCCATCGGGGCCGGCGTGTGCGGTGTCCTGCTGGTCCAGAGGGTCAGAGGCACCACATCCCACCGGCACCGAGAAGCACGGGGGGTGCAAGGGAAAGAGAGGCCAGGCTGGTGGGCCCTGGCTAGAGCCACGGGGACAGCAGAGCAGGGGGACCACACTGCGGGGTGGCCGGGGGTGCAGGACATGCCCCTGCTCCCAGGCACTGCTTTGCCCTGAGAAGACACATCGCAGAGGTTTGGGGAAAGCAGGGTGGCTCCAGCCACCCATGGGTCAGTCAGCCCCAGGAGCCGTCCCGGCCACCACGAGTTAACAGCCCATTGCTAAATCCCCTCCTGGCCTCAGGAAGGGGATTGCGAAAGCAGCTTCTGAAGAGCAAACACCAGCAGCTCAAGGGTCAAGAGCCCATGGAGAGGCTGTGGGCAATGAGTGGGTGGGTGGGTGCACTCTGGGGGTGCTGGTTGAGGGGTCACACCCTGCCAGTCTGTGCCAGTCTGCTGACAGCAAACACTGTCCAGCTGGGCAAGTGGCACCAGTGCTACCAGTGCTTGGCACATGGCATAACACAACCCCCAGCTGCTTGTGAGCCCACAACCCCTGTCACCCCAAAACCCAGGGTGCCCTTATGTCCCCATCGTGCCTCTGACCACGGGTTGGTTCCTCTCCCTGGTGTTTTCATAAAGTCCACCTGCTCAGATGGAGGGGAAATCAAAACCCTCCGGTTTCATTTCTCCTCTTCGACGGGAGTTTCAGCGCCTCTGACTCTTACAAAACCCCCAAGAGGGATCGGCCACTCCAGAAACCGCCGGCGGATCCGAGGACAGAGCCGCTGTTATTTCAGGAGCACCAGGCCAAGTAAAAGTGGCTCTTGAGTTTATCTGGGAACAGACTTCATGGGGTTGGTGTTTTTAACTGCAAGGAGGTGGCAAACATGCAGCAGCCACCCTGACGGTTTGAGATCCACCGCCTGTTCCCAGGACTCTGCTCCGGGGGGAGCTGTGGTGATGCCAGCAGGGCCAGCACTCGGAACCAGAGTGTGGCAGCACGGCCATGGGTTTGGGGACACAGAGGAAACCCACGAGGTTCTGCATCCCTCAGGCAGGAACCAGCAGCAGCAGCAAGCAGGGACATCTCTGTGCCCACGCCAACCATCCTGCTGATGGTGCAGGAGGACTGTGTCCAGTAGGCTGGATCAGTGTTGTCTCTGGGATAACGGATCCAGCTGTGCTCACAACCGGCCCCATCCCTGTAAACCCTCCCCTGCTCTGTAGCCGGACGCCCCGACATTGGGCTCAGACATCGCCGGAGCGTGGGGCCCTTTGGCTGCTCCCCTCCCACCGCACTGAGCCACCCGGTGGAGCAACGGAGGGGAAGGGAATTTACCATCTGCAGGACTTCCTCCAGGGTTATCTGATTGTCTCCAGGATCCTCCTGTGTCAAGGTCCTGTGGCACGAGACGACGGCGTTACTCTGGCTGGGAAAGCATCAGACCCGCCACGCGGCTTTGCGGCTTTCCGATTAAACGTTCCGCGGGCACAAGAACGCTTCTAAGTCTCATTTCCCATTTCAAAAGAAATAAACTCCTTAACTGAGGCCAGAGCTGGCACGTGACTTGGGCAGCAGGACACGGCGGCCTTGGCCGTGGACATGTGCCCGGGCGGCCAGAGCCACGCTGCTCCCCAGAGGAGCCGCAGGGATCCTCGGTGCCGTCCCACGGCCCAACACGGCCACGTGCTCACCGGGATCCACGCCTCGGCCACGCCTGCACGTGTGCCGGCACAAGGAGAAAAGGAGGATGGTCACACCTCACCCGCGGTCCCCATCACATCCCGATGCACTGGGGAGCTGGATGCAGCCAGGACCATCCACCTTCCACCTCGGCATCGCCCGAGCCCCAGGTCGCGGCCCCTCCTGGGGACCTGGCGCCTGCTCTATGCCCAGCGAGTGTTGGGAGCGGCCGCCGAGAGCCTGGCCCTGCGTCTAGGAAAAGCAACTTCCCACCCGCAGCCCTTCACCTGATGATGTTGGCGGCTGCTTTCCTCTCCTGGGTCAGGAGCTCGGGATCGTGAATAACCTCCTCCAGAAAGCCGATCACTCTGAACTTCAGCTCCTCGTTGGTCTCAAAGTCCTGCCAAGCGCAGCGTTTAACGCACCGCAACGTGAGGGGCGGCGATTCCCGGCAGCTCTGCTCCCTGCCCCGCTAAACCCAGCCCCGCAGTGCCAGGGAGGGCTCAGCCAAGGCCACCTCTTCCCGGTGACGTCCCATCCCACAGCACCCAGCAAACGGGAACCGACCAGGGAGGCACCAGGCTCGTTCTGTGCCCACTGCATTGGCATCACCTGGCCTGGGAGAGCTGCGGGGGCTTCCCAGTGCCAACCAGTACGGCACCAAGCCCAGTGCCGCCAGTAACCAGTGACAAAGGGAGACAGGACAGCAAGGAAAGCCACGTGGTTTCCTAACCCTGACCCCAGCCTGAAACCCCCAAGAAGAATCAGAGCCAGCTACTCTGCTTCCCTGAGCCCAGCCTGGGGGACGATCACAGATTCCAGCTCTTCCAGAGTCTGACACCCAGCCCCCAGTTCCTTGCTGGGGCTCCCAGCTTCAGAGAATCCCAGCAGGGTGGGGCTGGCAGGGCCCTCTGGGGATCCTCTGGTGCCACCGCCCTGCTCCAGCAGGGTCACCCCGAGCAGGGGGCCCAGCATCGCAGTGTCCAGGCGCGCTTGGAATCTCTGCACACAAGGAGACTCCACAACCTCTCTGGGCAGCCTGGGCCAGGCTCCAACACCCTCCCCCAAAACAAGTCTCTCCTGATGTCAAGCTTCACAGCTTTCACCTCCTTCTCCCGTGCCCGCTCATTTGCTCAACTCAAACAAAAAGCGCCAAGCTGCGTTTCCAGGTGGGGCCGCAGCCGGATTCACGCCGCCCCCCGCCCGGCCCCTCGCCGCCCACCTGCGAGTGTTTGGACACCCAGTGCCGCAGCACGTTGAGGACCCGGTTGGTGGCCGCTCTCCGGATCACGAACTCCTTGTCTCCGTTCCGCTGGTCCGTCGGAAAGCCTGAAACTGCCAGCGAGCCCTTAGTAGGGCTCCAGCGCCCGCGGGCACGGCTTACGGAGAGCTGCGGCAGCCCCGTCTTCCCAAGCGCCCCTGAGCTGCCTCCCAAACGCAAGCGCCGGGTGCCGGGCACCCCGTGCCCACCATCCGCAGTGGGTGGGCACCGGGCTGTGGGTGCTCTCGGCAACCCCGGCAGGGATCGCCTCCCAGCTGAGGGTGACCCAGACGAGTCCGGCAGAACGCGGCGCCCCGAAAGCGCGTCCCCGGGGCAGGGTACCTGCGCTGGCCAGGGACATCCTGCGGTATTTCTCCTTGGTGGGCGTCCCCTCGTTGGCTCCCGCCGTGGCGATGGCGAAGGCGGAGGCGGCAGACAGGGCGCTGCGGGTGCTGTCGAGCTCCCGGCAGGACGTCATGACCATGCCGTTGTTGTAGGAAAACAATGAGAAATCTGGGGGCGGAGGAGAGAGTCAACAGCGCTGGGGCACGGCCGCAGCCCCGGATGGGTCCCCTCCCGGTCCTGAGCACGGGCAGCCCCCCAGGGTCGGGGCACATCAGGAACAGGGCTCCTGGGGGCGGTGGGTGCGGGTGGTGAATGTGGGGCTGCTCCCCACAGAGCTGGGTCCCACCCCGCTGGGGCAAGGAGATCAGCAGCTCTGGGTGACACTGTGACAGAAGAATTTATGCAGCAGGGAATTACTGAAGAGGGTGGAACAGGTGGTGCTGAGGTGGTTGCAGGGGAGACCAGGGCAGAGAAACCAATGCCTGTTGCCAGCCCGGGCTCACATCTTTAAGTGTTCCTGAAGCACCAGGTCAGCCCCGAGAGGGGAGGAAAGGGGTGAAACCCGGTGAGACACACTCCAGAGCCCAGCTCCGCAACACGGGCTGGGGCATTTCCCCGTCCCCTTGCAGGAAACTAAAGAGTGAGGTCCTGCTGCTGCTCACATCTCCCTCAGCTTTACCCTGCACCTTCAGCAGCTCTGCACGGCCAGGGCCAAGGGCAGCCCCAGGCAGGACAGGCCTGGCATCACTCCTCACCTGATGAATTTTTGCACTTGATGGTCTTGGGAGTCGTCGGAGATTTTGTCGGGGAATTTTCAGTTTCTGCTTCGTCGCTCTGGTTGGGATCCGTGTCCGACTCCTCCCTGACAGACACCTCTGAGCCTGGGGGAACAGGGATCCCAGTGACCGTCCCTGCTGGGCGCAGGCGCGTCACAGCCGCGTTTTAGCTCTTCTGGCCCAGGCTGCCCAGGGCAGGGGTGGAGTCCCCCTGATCCCTGGAGGGGTTTCCAAGCCGTGGAGATGTGGTGCTGAGGGACACGGGGCAGTGGTGCCCCGGCAGGGCTGGGGGAATGGTTGGACTGGGTGATCTAAAAGGTCTCACCAAAACCAGCCCCCTCCCAGGGCTGGATCCCACCCACCCGCAAACCCGCAGCGACTCACTTTGCTTGCTCGGCAGCGACTCCTCCTGCTTTTCTGAGGCTGCTTCTCCTTCGTCAGGGATTTTGTTGGGGTAGTTACTGGACACGTAGAGTTTGTTGATGTCCAGGGTGGTCTTGCTGAAGGGAGCCATGGAGGAGTACATGCTGGCGTAGCCGTTGGAGGAGCAGCTCAGGGCAGCCAGGTCCAGCGCCTTCCCTCCCGTGATGATGGGGATGTTGAGGGAGAGCTTCCTCCGCCGGCTGGGGGACGAGGACTTGGTGATGGAGAGGGGGGGAGGCGAGGAGAACTTGCGGTTGGCTCGGGGGGACTTGGGGGGCTCCCCGTAGAGCAGTTTGTTGTTCTGGCTGTTTGCAAACAGGAGCTCCAGGGACCTTGGTGGAGAGACAGGGAAAGGCTGAACTCACACCTGCCCTGCCTGAGAGGTCCTGGAGATCCCCCCCAGCAGCTCCAGCAGCGCTGGGTGGCTGGGGCATCCCCCGGGTACGGCACAGCCCATGCGAGCCCCTGTCACCTCGCTCAGGCCTCCCAGAGACAGCGACACCTGCAGAGTTTATGTTTATTTTTGACGCTGAGGGTGGGGAGAGCCTGGCCCAGGTTGCCCCGAGAGGTGGTGGCTGCCCCATCCCTGTCCCCATTGCAGGGGAGGTTGTTGGGGGCTATGAGCAACCTGCTCTGGTTGCAGATGGCCCTGCTCCCTGCAGGGACAGGGCTGGGTGAGACGACCTCCAAAGGTCCCTCCCCACCCAAATGCTCCGTGATTCTGTGACCTGCTTCCCTGATCTGTGGGTATCACAAGCCTTGGAGACCAGGTGAAAGAGCACCAGGGCCAGGCAGGCCTGGGGAGCAGAGGACGGACACGGGACAGAAGAGGGGCCAGGGGAGTGATGCCACAGCCCCTCCTAATTCCTGCTGGTCCCTCAGGGCAGGCCAGGCCAGCGGGGCGGGCGCTGCTGCGCGGCCTCACCGTGCAGGGATGGCGCTGATCGGCTTCTTGTAGATGGTGATGAGCTTGTCGAGGACGACGAGGGCGGTGGTGAAGACGCGGTACGAATGCAGGAACGTGTTCAGAAAGTCAATGCTCAGGAACCGCAGGTCCGTCAGCCGCTCCAGGAGCCGCTCCACGCTCGCATAGCGGATCTGCAGGACCTTGCAGGAATTCATCGTTTTACTGAACCTAATGTCAACATCATCACAATACAAGCTGGCATCAGACCTGCAGAGAAACAAGACACCTGTGGTTCCAGCCTGGCACGAAAGCAAGAGCTGCTTCGCGCGAGCAGCTTCCCCCCGGGAGACGTGCGGGGAACACGGAACGCGGAGCAGGTCCCCGGCAGCGAAGGTGTCCCTGCATGACCTGCAGGTGGGGATCCTCCTGTGGGAAAGCTGGGAAATCCACACCCCGGAACGGGTGGAAACACCACACAGTGCTCAACGGGCAGCGGTTTGGGCAAAAAACGTGGAACAACTGTCCCTGAGGGACAGCCACGAACCAAGCCCCATCCCCAGCGTCGCGCAGGCAGTCGATGTGGTGAGGTGGGAATAGCAAACTCTGAGCGCGCGGCAAAGCCACGGGGCTGCCACGGCTCTGGGAGTGGTGCCGTGGGGCCAGGCAGGGCCCGGAGCTCCCCACAGCACCCGGCCGGCAGCGGCAGCACTCACTTGATCATCTGCGGGACGGTGACCTTGGAGTTCTCCTCGAAGGCGTTCATCATGAGCCCGTTGCAGCGGATGTTGTCCACACACTAGAGGAGACACGGGCGGGAGGTGGGAGAAGGTGGCGGCGATGAGAACGGCCCCACTGCCCACCCGGCTTCGATGAGCCATCAGAGAGCCCCAGCCTGGTCTTATCCTGACAAGACACATCCCGCTAAGCTGCAGCTCCCCCTGCCTGGTAGAATCAGAGAATCCCAGACTGGTTTGAGTTGAAGGGACCTTTCAAAGCTCACCTCATCCCACCCTGTCCCTGCAGGGAGCAGGAACATCTGCAACTAGAGCAGGTTGCTCAGAGCCCCCAACAACCTCCCCTGCAATGGGGACAGGGATGGGGCAGCCACCACCTCTCGGGGCAACCTGGGCCAGGCTCTCCCCACCCTCAGCACCAACAAGTTCTCCCTTCTCTCCACTCTCAATCTCCCTCTGGCAGTTCCAACCCATCCCCCTTGTCCTGTCCCCACAGGCCCTGCTCCAAAGCTCTCTAAGTTTAGACGAGGCAGCACAGGCAACCTGCCCCCAGTTTTAGCCAGGGACTGGGATGGTGGAGTCCCCCTGATCCCTGGAGGGGTTTCCAAGCCGTGGAGATGTGGTGCTGAGGGACACGGGGCAGTGGTGCCCTGGCAGTGGCGGGGGAATGATTGGACTGGATGATCAGAAAGGGCTCTTCCAACCAGAACAATTCGATTCTACGCTCCCAGGAGGACACTGGTCCCTTGACTCACTCAATTGCCACCACTCCTTGCTCTGCTGGGCAGGACTGGGCTGGAGGCTCCCATGCAGCCACCAAAGGGAGCAGGACCAGGAGCTGCCACCTCCCATCACAGGGCTCCAGCTCCTGCCCACAGTTCTCCTCGAGAACCGACGCTCAGCGAGGGGACACGGGGAAGGACACGGCACAACAGAGGTGGCCAGGAGCCAGTTCCCCTTTAACTGATAACTTGTTCTCTTCCTCCCACCCCAGAAACATAACTTCAGCCATTTGCATAAAGCAAACGAAGAGCAGCTGTAAATTGTACCACGCCTGTGGGTCTGGGGAGAAACCCAAACCCCACATCTGCATGTGCGGGTGGAGCACGGCCGGGGTGGGCCCTGCTCCCACCGGCTGCGGCTGCAGCACCTTCCTCCTCCTCCTCCTCCTCGTCATGCTACCAGACACTGGAGAGCTTTCGGCCACGGCCGGGCTCTCGGTGCCCCCAGCTCCGCGTCACCTCCTCCCCGCCAGGTCCTACCTGGCTGATGTCGCTGGTCCACGCAGCCTTCTCCTGCCTGGACGAGGCCACGAGGATGACGGTGAAAGACGAGGCATCTTTTGGCTCCACCACGATTTTGAAGTCAAGGTGGTCGATGTCTTGCCCCGATGGTTTTGCTTTGGAACAGAAAAACCCACACGTGGTGATTGTGAAGGGATTCCCCAGCCCCTCTCCCCCCGCACAGGTCTCATCGAGGTTTTAAGGAGTTTGTTGCATTTTGGGTGAGGTTTGATGGGTGAAAGCGAAATGAAATTTGCAATAGTATTTGCAATAATATTTGTTTGCAAACTGAAGCCCGCATGCCCTGAGCGCAGCACGGCCTTGCCGCCGGGGCCAGGGGAGAACCCAGCTCCTGGTACATGTTAGAAAACCCATCGTGAGGACAAGAGAAAGGAGCTCCTGGTTCCTCGTAGCCTGCGGTTACGCGGGCACGGCGGAGCACGTCCAGCACCTTTGCCTTTGCCCACTGTCCCACTTGCTGCCTGCCCCAGGAACGTCCGATTTGCATAAATGTGCGTCTGTTCGGTTCGTGGTAAGTAATTTACTTAATTAAATCCAGCCAAATCATCGTAGAAACATAGACTGGTTTGGGTGGGAAGGGGCCTTGAAAGGTCAGGGAGTCCAACCCTGTCCCTGCAGGGAGCAGGACCATCTGCAACCAGAGCAGGTTGCTCAGAGCCCCCAACAACCTCCCCTGCAATGGGGACAGGGATCGGGCAGCCACCACCTCTCGGGGCAACCTGGGCCAGGCCCTCCCCACCCTCAGCACCACCAAGTTCTCCCTTCTCCCTGGTCCCCACCATGTGCCCTGGCCATGCCCCGAGGGGTGTCCGTGGGTGGGTTGGGGGCACCTACCGTCCTCATCAGTGCTCTCCTGCTCCTCCACCAGCGTGCAGTCGATGAGGGAGATCACGCCGTTCTGCGGGAAGGGAGACAGGGCTCAGCGGCAGGATCCCCCCCAGGGGCTGCCCCAGCCCCACCTCACAGCCCATCGCCCCAGGCAGTGGGACAGGGCTATGGGGCCGTGGGTGCTCACCGAGCAGTCACTGGCTGCCAGGGCATCACTGTTCTCCTTGTAAAACACATCGACTAACTTGTTTATAAATTATTTGATATGAGCTTTAAATTCAATTTCCCGTGAGCCCATTGCTGTAATTACCAACTCCTCGTGACAGACGGTAATTTTTCAAACTGATAATTTAATGCCAGTAACGAGCAATTCCTGTAAGATCCTCGCTCGATTAGCTGCAAAACTTCCACCAACAAACGTGCGAGCGCCAGGAGCGGCCTGGAGGAGACTGGGAGCATCATGCACACAATTTCAGTTTCTTGCTCAATAAATTGCCAAAATTTCTGCTGCAAATTGGGATTAACTTCCTTTATCGAGAACTTCCAACTTCCTCTCCCAGTCCATGACTCAGAGCTCCGCACACCACTGACAAGGCATCTGGACCGTGCAGAATAAACCCAACAGCTCCCAGCGTGGCTTCCCCAGCAGCCAGAGAGGGCAAGGTGGTGCCTGGACCCCCCTTGGGCTGCCGGCCTCTGTCCCCTCCCTGGGCACCCTCCTGTGCCCCAGCACCCCAGGAAGCAGCACCAGCCCCAAGCCCACCCGCTGCCAGATCCTTCGCCGGGGTCCGCAGAGCCCGCCCCGTGCCGCGCCCCCCACACCTTGGTGAGGTGCAGCTTGCCCCCGGAGCCCCTGGTGCAGATGATGAGGTGCTTGGAGAAGAGGAAGCACTGCCGCTCGCCCTCCTTGCGCAGCGACAGGGAGCCCAGCCGCCCCCGCGGGATCCTGCCCTTCTCCGACATCGGCACTTGGATCAGCGACCCTGCGGAAGGGAGAGACCCGTCCCTGGCAGTGGCAGCGGAGGCACAACCCGCAGGAGCAGGGCATCACTGGGGCATGGTCCCTGGGAGCTGGGCACCATCAGGGCACGGTCCCCGGGAGCAGGGCATCATCAGGGCACGGTCCCCGGGAGCAGGGCACCATCAGGGAACAGCCCCCGGGAGCAGGGCATCACTGGGGCATGGTCCCCGGGAGCAGGGCACCATCAGGGCATGGTCCCTGGGAGCTGGGCACCATCAGGGTATGGTCCCTGGGAGCTGGGCACCATCAGGCCATGGTCCCTGGGAGCAGGGCACCATCGAGGCACGGTCCCTGGGAGCAGGGCACCATCAGGGAACAGCCCCTGGGAGCAGGGCACTATCAGGGCATGGTTCCTGGGCGCAGGGCATTATTGGGCCATGGTCCCTGGGAGCTGGGCACCATCGGGGCACAGTCCCTGGGAGCAGGGCTGGCAGGCTTCGCGTGGAGCACAGAGAGGAAGAGGAAGGAGGCGGTCACACACGGTACCTTGCCGTACAAAAGTCTGGCTGGTGTCCAGCAGGATTTCACAGCCCTCGATGATCATCCTCTCGATCGCCAGGTTTTTCCGAATGTTTTCGGTCTCGCTCACTTCGTCGTGCATTATCCTGAGGCGGGAGGAGAGCAAACTGGAGCTCAGGTGAGATTTGCACAAGTTTTCCCACTGGATTCCTTTGGACACAGGGGAAGGGGCTGCACCAGGTATGACCAAAACCGAGGGAATATCAAGGGAACTGTAGCTGTCATCTGCAGACGCGGGAGCTCAGGAGGTGTCCTGCACATCAGCCCAGCCTGTGCCTCCGCATCTCTAAATATCGAAATGTGAGCATTTCTTGCTTGGAAATCACAAAATTGGGATTTCGGGTGGACAGATCCGCCCGTCACCAGCCCCCTCCAACAGCCCTGCTCCTCGAGGAGCGGGAAATGGGATGGAAACTCTTGGTTTACGGATCACCTTGGGATGAAGCCTCTCAAAACTCCTATTTCAGCAACAAGGAGCCCTGGAAAACACAGCACCCGGGCAGGAGCTCCCCACAGTGCCACCCCCGGCACCCCAGGGCGTGGGCAGGCAGATGTCCCTGTGCCAACGGCTCACAAGGGGTTTTGTCATCAGGGGTGGCCAACGGGGTCTGAGCAAACCAAGGACTGAGCTTCTCCTGCATCCCATCCCAGTAGGACAGCACAGCCCCACCATCACCATCACCATCATCATCTCCACCAGCCTCACCCTGCAGGTGCTGCAGAACACCCAGCCCAGCCTGGTGCCACCAACACCCTCTCCAAACCCTGTGGGTCAGGGTCTGCCTGCCCCGGCCCCTCTCCCTGACACCCCGAAGGGCAGGGACAGGCAGCGGCCGGCAGTTCTGACCTGGAGAGTTCTTCCAGCTTGGACTTGGCGTAATCCAGGCTGTTCCTCTCCACGTGCTCGTGCGGGGTGTGAGCCAGCAGCTCGTGTAGCGTCAGGATGTACCTGGGGATCTGCGGCACAAGAGACCAGAGCAGGCGTCAGCGCGGCACAGAGGGCTCCGGGTGCTCACCCGGTGCTGCTCCCGGAGCCGCCGCCGCTGGGGACACGGAGCCTCAGACCCCCGGATCCGGGAAGTCAGGAAAGCTTCGAAGTTCCTTGTGCTAAGACTTAATGAAGAGGGGCAACGATGCAGGGTTTTGCCCCACCCCTGTGCCAGAGGTGTGGAGTAACTGGGAGCCACAGAATCCCATCATGGTGGGGTCGGCAGGACCCTCTGGAGCTGCTCTGGTGCCACCCCCCTGCCCCAGCAGGGTCACCCCGAGCAGGGGGCCCAGCATCGCAGTGTCCAGGCGCGCTTGGAATCTCTGCACACAAGGAGACTCCACAACCTCTCTGGGCAGCCTGGGCCAGGCTCCAACACCCTCCCCCCAAACAAGTTGCTCCTCCTGCTCAGCTGCAACCTCCTGCCTTCCAGTTGGTGCCCATGGTCCCTGATCCTACCACTGGGCACCACTGGAAAGAGACAGTCCCCATCAAGGAAGCCAGCAGCTTCATCCAGACTCCTCCTGCAGCACCCACCAGCCCAGCAACGGCCTGAGCAGGTCCCAGACGCAGTGTGGGACCACAGAGGGTCCGAGCCCCAGGCCATCTTCACCCAGGCTTTGCCTCCCCACCACCCAACGCCTGCGGTGGAGCTCAGGTTCACACCAGTCCATCCCTCGCTGCCGGTGTTGAGGTGGCATCCCCAGGGCAGATCCCAGGGCTGGTGATCACCTGAAACATGGGGTAGGTGAGGAAGGTCTCCAGGGTCCTCTCCTCGCAGTCGGGCTTGGCCTCGTAGTGCTTCAGCAGCTTGTCGAAGTCGCGGTTCTGCTTGCAGTGCGCCAGGATCTGCAGGCTGTACTGGTGGTTCCTCACGAACTCCTGGTAGATGTTCAGCATGGGCAGCAGGATGTCGAACAGGTCGGCTGCGAGCAGAGAGGTGGTGGGAGGTGGGTGTGCTGGTCCAGCCCCCCCGGCTCCTGACCCTCCTCACCACCAGATCCCACCTAGGGCACCCCCACGGCCTCGTGCTGCTTGTGCAAGCCCAAATCCTGCCCAGGTTGGGTTTTAAGGACAGCCTGCAGAGCCCACTGAGGTCTAATCGGACACGGCAAAGCTCTTCAGCAGCTCTCCTGGGTGCACCATCCCACCCCTCCCACCGCCCGGCAGAGCCGGGAACGCAGGGATTTGGGTTTCTCAGGGGCTTTTAGCTCCGGTCCTCATCTCCACAACCAACACGAACCAGCAACAAGGTGCTGTGGGATGTGCTTCACTGCAAAGAGCCTGTGGAGCCGGAGCTGGAGAAGGAGGAGGAGGATGGAGGAGGAGGAGGAGCGCGGGCCTGGCTCTGCCAGCGAGCGCGAAGGAAAGGCGGCGAGGAGGCAACGGGCACTCACCCAGCACCAGCGTCGGCCAGCTGGATATCCTGGCCTTCAGGCCTTGGTAAAAGATTTGGTGCAAAAACATGATCGTCTCGCTGAAAGAAACCCGGGGACGGGGGGAAGAGACGTGAGCGAGAAATTACCGAGTAGATGAAATCCTCAGCCCAGAGCAGGAGCAGGGGAGGCCTCGGCCGGGCTGGGGAGGTGCCTGCCCAGGGGGGTGCAGCGAGGGTCACACACTCACAGAACCGTTTGGGTTGAAAGAGACTCTCAAGATGATGGAGTCCACCCATCCCCCCAGCCCTGCCAGGGCCCCACTGCCCCGTGTCCCTCAGCACCACATCTCCACAGCTTGGAAACCCCTCCAGGGATCAGGGGGACTCCACCCCTGCCCTGGGTAGCCTGGGCCTCCTCAACACTCATCCATCATTCCCTACGAGCTGCTGCCAATGCCAATGGCTACTGTCCTCCCCACCACCAGAGCCGGGACAGGCTCCTGGCAGCCCCGACCCGCCACCAAAGCCCTGGAGCATCAGCCCCTGTGGCACCTCCCGGTGTCAGCGCCAAGCGCTCAGCAGGCTCCTTGTGTCCCATGGGGATGGTGAGATCCACCTATGCCTTCCATCCACAGGACCATAGAACCACAGAATCACCTGGGCTGGAATGGACCTTTAAAGGTCACCTAGTCCAACCATGGCGAGGCCGCAGCCCCCTGAGGACTCCCTCACCACCCGCTCCTGGAGGAGGGCAATGGGCTGTGGACACCAACACCCACCCGGAGGCAGCTGGCTCAGCTCTGCCGGGGCGCTGCAGAGCTCCTGGGGCCCAGGGTGACACTGACCTGTTGAGGAATATGCTGCTGACATCGTCGTGCGTGATGGGAGGCTTCTTGGAGCTGGCCGCCATCCGCAGCGGCCGCAGGAAGTTGTTGACGAGGATGTGGAGCTGCTGGACGTACTCGGCCTCGGCCTCCAGCATGCTGAAGACCACCTGGTTCCTCTTGCGCATGCTGTCGGCGTGGGGGGACCTGATGTAGTCCTGGATGATCGTCTTCCACTTCCTCCGGCACAGCCAACCCCGCAGGAAGCTCTGCACCTGCCGAGGGAGCGGTGGCCGCGTGAGGACCCGAGCTGAGGGACCTGCGCTCGGCACGGTGCTGAGGCTGCGGCTCAGCACCCGGGGGCCCCAGATCTGGGCTGGGCTGGTGCCTGCTCCTGGGGCTGCTCTGAGACGAGCAAGAGCTCATTTAACTGCTCTTCTTAATTGCAGCTCGCGTCCTCTTCTCCCTTGCACAGCCATGCATGGAAGACACTGACGAAGAGCAGGGATCTCGGGATAACATCTGACCTCCCCGGGCACTGTCCTGCCAGCTGAGACCCACCCGGCACCCTCCCAGCACCCCTTTGGTGAACCAAGGCACCAAAACCGCCCTGGAGCCAGCACCTGTCTGGGCACCCAACCACGCAGAGACCTCCTCAGACACCTAGAAAAGCTTCCAAGCCTTCCTCACGTCAGTGAGCATCCACAGCACATCCAGCTGTGCCGCCACGAGCAACCGGGACCCCACTCAGCACTGGCTCTGGACCCTGCGCTGCTCACCCACCACCACCACCACCACCACCACCCACCTTCTTGATCTTCTTGATGTCGCTGTCGTCGTCGCTGGGCGCGCTGGTCTGGCCGGCCTGGATGCGCTCGTGGTCCTTGAGCAAGGAGGCGATCTGCGGGCACAGAGCGGGCTGAGTGGTCGGGACACCCCAGCACATCCCGGGAGCCGAGGGCAGACCCCGCTGCCGTGTCGCACCGGGGAACGGCAGGAGCAGCCAGCGCAGCCACAGACACAGGGACGTGTCGTGCTGAGTGTGCTCCTGGGGATGGGTGGATGAAGCAGAGAAATCTCTGAAAACTAGATGAAAGCTTCATGCTCTGATACTCCTGCGCAACGCGATCTGGACACCCTCCTGGGCTGCTTTTCCTCTAAGCCCCTTGGTTAATCCCAAAGCTGCGCTGCTGGATTCAGCCGTTAGCACCCGGTACCTGCCCACCTTCTCCTTTAGCTTTAATGGCACCAAAGCTCTGCTTCCAGAGAGGGTCTGGCACCCACCACGAGTCATAGAATCATAGAAGGGACATTAAAGCTCATCTGGTCCAACCCCCCTGCAGGGAGCAGGGCAATCTGCAACTAGAGCAGGTTGCTCAGAGCCCCCAACAACCTCCCCTGCAATGGGGACAGGGATGGGGCAGCCACCCCCTCTCGGGGCAGCCTGGGCCAGGCTCTCCCCACCCTCAGCACCAACAAGTTCTCCCTTCTCTCCACTCTCAATCTCCCTCTGGCAGTTCCACCCCATCCCCCTTGTCCCGTCCCCACAGGCCCTGCTCCAAAGTCTGTCCCCCTCTTTCTGCCAGGCCCCTTGAAGCCCTGTAAGGCCCCCAGAAGGTCTCCCTGGACCAAACCCAGCCTTCAGCACACGCACCCTGACTCGCACTCAGGGACTGAGACAAACCTGCTCTTTTAACTCAAAAATTCCAGACTTAAGTTAAAGGCCACCGGAGGGATGTGCCAAACCAGCCCCGTCCTCGCTGCCTCGCCAGCTGCCCCCTTGGGGGCAGTTCTGAGGTGTTGACTGAGCTGGAGTGGATGTCTCAGCCCAGCAGGAGCCCCTCCCGGCTGCCCCACCATGAAGTCAGCTTTGCTCCGCCTGGCAGCGGTGACCACCAGGCAGCACACGGAGGGGCTTGGACCAAGGTATCCAGCATGAAAACAAGGAAGGGGAAATGCCGAGATGAGGAGTCTCCACCGCAGCCCAAGGAACCTGAACCCAAGCANCGGAGCCGCAGCGCGTCCCGGGGCGACACCAGGCTCTTCACCTCGGCCTTCAGGCGCTCGATCTCGATCTCCCCGTCCTCGATCTGCTGCCGGAGTTGCTTGGCAACAGTCTTCTCCGTTTCCACGATCTGCAGGAGATGGAGGTACTTCTGCATCAGCGCCTCATGCTCAGTCGCCAGGTTCCTGTAGCTGCAGGGAGACGCGGCCGTGAGCTTCTCTCCTCCCCCAGACCCACCACCGCAGCCCCCCCGGGACCTGCGCGTACAACCAGGTGTCCACACGCCAGTGTTTCTGTAGGGGAGGTTTCTGCTGCCCGTCTGCCTACGCGCTGCCCCCGACCCTCCGGCTTGGGGCACCCATGGGCTGAACGAACCAGGAGACGGTTCTTGCTCCTTGGGATGCTACTGCCCAGAACTGGCCAGTTGGGAGAGGACTCGGCTTCCCCACGAGGGTGCCGACACAAAAGGCAACGCAAATTTTAAGGAAATGGGAGAAGGTGAAAAAAAAGAAGTAAGCCCGTGGGTAAACCTGTTTGACCTACCACATCCCAAAAGGGTAACAAGGAGACTTGACGCGCAAGCTCCTGGGAACATGTGCCCTCGCTAAGGTGCTGCAGCAGATGACAGCTCCCTAACCTCCTGCTGTGCTCCGCTCCTCGCTGCCAGCCCCACACCCTCCTTCGCCACAGTCCCCACACTCTCCCCCAGCAAAACCAGGGGCGGGTTTGGGGCAGCTCCTGCTCTGCTGGAGAGTTTCACCAATTCAGTGGCGCTGACTCAGCTCCTGGGAGCGTTCCCACGGCACAGGAACAGGAGCTCAGGAAAACCTCCTTCTGAGCACATTTGCTATTCCAGGGAACACCTTTCCCAATGAAACCGGCGGTGAATCGAGCACCCCCTGGCACGGGGCAGGCACGGGGCTGGGGGGACACGGCTCTGCCTCCGACACCCCCGTCCCCGGGGTGGCGGGCGCAGAGCGATACCTGGCGTGAGCGATGGCTGCCACCCACTCGTCACAGTCCTTGGCATCCTCGGTGCGCAGCTCCAGGGTCTTCTGGTTCTCGTGGTTGAAATTAACGGTGAAGTAATGCTGGGGGGGCAAGGAGAGGGCGAGGTCACGGCGCGCGGGTGCAGGGCTGGCAGAAAAGCGCTTTACGGTCAACCACACGGCACTTCATTGAAACAGAATAATAATGGGGTTTATTGTAACGCCAGAACGGCCGAGCCGCCCTGCCCTCAGCGCTCGGGGAAAGGCTGCTCCTCACCACGGAGGTTGTGGCACAGGCGAGGACGAGGCTGCTGAGGGCAGCTCTGAGGGGAAATCCCACCGGGCAAACACCAGGCTCCAGCTAAACTGAAACCCACTGAGGACTGGGAGGCTGCAGCAATCACCTGAGGATCATAGAATCAATCACAGAATCATAAGATCATAGAATGGGTTGGAAGGGACCTTAAAGATTATCCAGTCCAACCCTGTCCCTGCAGGGAGCAGGGCCATCTGCAACTAGAGCAGGTTGCTCAGAGCCCCCAACAACCTCCCCTGCAATGGGGACAGGGATGGGGCAGCCACCACCTCTCGCGGCAACCTGGGCCAGGCTCTCCCCACCCTCAGCACCAACAACTTCTCCCTTCTCTCCACTCTCAATCTCCCTCTGGCAGTTCCAACCCATCCCCCTTGTCCTGTCCCCACAGGCCCTGCTCCAAAGTCTGTCCCCATCTTTCTGCCAGGCCCCTTGAAGCCCTGCAAGGCCCCCAGAAGGTCTGTGCGGAGCCTTCTCTTCTCCAGGCTGAACCCCCCCAGCTCTCCCAGCCTGGCCTCCCAGCAGAGGGGTTCCAGCCCTCCCAGCATTGCTGGGGCCTCCT
>WEIS01001802.1:0-10222 GCA_013389965.1 Todus mexicanus | reverse complement strand
CCCCAGCACAAGAGGGACCCCCAGACTCATGAGACCCCCCCAGGGCAAAAGGAACCTCCAGGTGGATGAGACTCCCCAGGATAAGAGGGGCCCCCAAGCACATGAGATCCCCCCCAGGACAAGAGGGACCCCCGGGCAGATGAGAACCCAGGGTGCAACAAGAGCCCTGGGCCAAGAGGGATCGCCAGGCACCTGAGACCCCCAGGGCAAAAGGAGCCCCCAACTACATGAGACCTCCCCAGGACAAGAGGCACCCCCAGGGCACCTGAGACCTCTGCCCACAATGGGACCCCTGAGCTGAGGGGAACCCTGGGGCCAAATGGGACCCCAGAGCAAACAGCATCCCTGGAGCCCCAGGACAGGGAGGATCCCCTGGGTGAAGAGGGGCCCCAGGCCAAAAGGGACCCTCCGGCCAGGAAGGACCTCGGCGCAAACGCCGCCTCCCGGGCAGAGCAGGACCCTGTGTGGACAGGGACCCCCAGGCCCTGCGGGACCCCCGACCTGCGCTGGCTCTGCGTGCGGTTGTGCTCGGCTNAAACCTGGTGAGCAAGCGGGATTTACACCTGGTGAGTAGGAGCGATCTAACCCTGGCAAGGGAGCAGGACTGAAGCCGAACGAGGAACACACAACACCCCCCATCGTGCTGCTCCCTAAATCTGACCAAACCGGACCGTGCCGTGACCCCGCTGCAGCGCAGCCCCCTCCTCGCCGCCGCCCTGGCCGGTGCACCGAGGCTGCCCCAGGGCCACCCCAGGGCCACGCGCCGGCACCGCTGTCGCAACAAAAATAACGTTATTTTGGTCCAAACAGGGAAATGTTCCCGTGGCCGCTGCTGGCAGCGAGGAGAGGTGCTGGGAGCAGGAGGGTTGCCCTGCCTCACTCTCCTAGCAGCGCTTCTTGGGGTGCCGAGTGTGCCCCGATTAGCCAGAGGTAATTAGGGGGCTGCTTTTCCTCCAGCCGTGCCCTCAGGGTCCCCCCGGCCTGGCCTCAATCTGCCGGCGCTCTCACCACCAGCAGCTCGCGGGGAGCCAGCTTAGGCAGAAATTATGCAAGAGCTGCAGAGCTGGACCCAAAGCCCAGGGTGCCTCCTGCCAGCACCCAGCCTGGGCTGCCAGCACCCGGAAAAACACCCCCGCTCCTCCCTGCCGGGGGTGCCCGGTGCCCTCTGCAGCACGGGCACCCTCTGAGTGCGTGGCCGCGCTCCAGGCACAGCGGGCGAGGGGCGACTTCACCCGCAGCGGGCTCCTCTCCACGCTCACGAGGCTGGATTTGGGGAGCTACGGCAGCGATGGGCAGGGATGGGCACCCCCAGTCCTTCCTCCTCACCAGCCTGGCACCGACCCCATCCCTGCCCGGCTGCTCGGATGCACCGGGCAAACAAGCAGAGGTGCCCAGCGTTGCCACGCCGCGCTGCCGGGTGCCACCGTGCCCACCTGGGACAGACGCCCACCCCTGTGCCCAGCGGGGGGCTGGCACTGCCAGGCTGGGGGGGACACCCCGCTCCTCGCAGGGCCTGGCAGCAGCAGAGCTGTTCCGCTGCCATTCCACCCGCAGACATCAGCATCTGGAGAGGAGCCAAGTGCCAGCCCTTGCAGGTGGCATTTTGAAGAAGGGGGTGCCCGGCTCCCCTTCTCCCACCGCCCGGGGAGGGCACACGCAGCCTTTCCACCCGGGGCTGTGCCCGCAGCACGAACCGCACACGGGGGGGTCCGGGAATGGGGTGAAACTGCGGGAAAACAAGGCCCTGTGCCCCCCCCCCCCCGAACCCAGCGCCCACCGCCCGGCTGCCCACGCAGCAGAGCCCGGCACGGACACACGGACAGGACGGACACACGGCGGGGCTGGACACACGGCGCCAGGAGGGGGGTCGGGCAGCACCACGGGGGTCCCGGGGGGTGCCGGTGCCCCGGGCACGCGTGGGGGGCTCCGCTGCGCCAAGCGCCGCCCGCACTCGCTGGGGGGCGCCCCGCGCCGCAGCCCCGCCGCTAATTACCGCGGGCTAATTAACGCGGGGGGGTCGGGGGGGGGAGAGCCCGACACCCCCATAATGAATAAACTCAGCGCTGCCCCCCTGGGGTGCGCAGGGACCCCGGCACTGCCCCTTGGGGGAGCATCCCCCCACCCCGGGCACGGCTCCCACCGCACCCCAGCCCCGGGGAACGGAGGCAGCGGTGTCCCGGGGCAGGGCAGTGCGGGGGGCATCGCACTGGGGGGGCAGTGCGGGGGGCATTGCATCGCATTGCGGGGGGCACTGCATGGCGGGGGACATCGCATCGCATCGCACTGCGGGGGTCGCGCCCCCCGGCCCGCACGGCGCCCACCTGCTTCTCCAGGGAGTCCTTGGCCGAGAGGGAGGGTTTGGGGGAGGGCGCCCGGTCGCAGACGCAGCCCTCGAGCAGGTAGAGCCCCGAGGGCCGGGAGCTGGAGTCGGTCTCGAAGTAGAAGAGCATGTTCTGCAGCAGGGCGAACCACTTGGTGTGCCATTTTGTGTTGTCGGAGCTCCGCTTGCTCAGGTAGCCCTTCCTGGCGCCGTCCTTCTTCGCCAGCAGCCCCAGGTAGGTGACGTGCCCGTCATTGAGCCGCATCCCCTTCTGCATCTTCGCCNGGATGAGACTCCCCAGGATAAGAGGGGCCCCCAAGCACATGAGATCCCCCCCAGGACAAGAGGGACCCCCGGGCAGATGAGAACCCAGGGTGCAACAAGAGCCCTGGGCCAAGAGGGATCGCCAGGCACCTGAGACCCCCAGGGCAAAAGGAGCCCCCAACTACATGAGACCTCCCCAGGACAAGAGGCACCCCCAGGGCACCTGAGACCTCTGCCCACAATGGGACCCCTGAGCTGAGGGGAACCCTGGGGCCAAATGGGACCCCAGAGCAAACAGCATCCCTGGAGCCCCAGGACAGGGAGGATCCCCTGGGTGAAGAGGGGCCCCAGGCCAAAAGGGACCCTCCGGCCAGGAAGGACCTCGGCGCAAACGCCGCCTCCCGGGCAGAGCAGGACCCTGTGTGGACAGGGACCCCCAGGCCCTGCGGGACCCCCGACCTGCGCTGGCTCTGCGTGCGGTTGTGCTCGGCTGGGCACCCTCTCCAGCCTCGGGCACCCACCACACCCAGCCCTGCGCAGGTTGCGGGACATCCCCGCTGGTGGCCTTTCCTGTGGCAGGTCCCACCCAGCAGCGCGGCGCTGAGCCGGTCCCTGCTGCAGGGGGGCCCTGTGCTCACAGCACCCCTCCACACCGCGCTGCCCACCACCTCCCCTGAAGGCACCCCAGGAGCCGCACAGATCTCACACGTGGGCGACGAGCACCCAGTTTCTCCGTTTATTCCCATTTGTCTGGCTCCAACCCCTCTCCTGTGTCCTGGCTTCGTGCGCTGTGCTGTGCTGGGTAAAACTGGGCAAACTGGGCAGCTGGAGCCTGCGCAGGGCAGGGAGGGCCCTGGTGCTCCCCGTGTTCCGGGGGATCCCCGCGGTCAGGAGCAGCGGGTCGGTCTCGAGGAGGCTGGTGGAGCCTGATGGCTGCTCACGGAGGGCGCGGGGCAGGCCGCCCCATTAGCTTCTGTTCCACCAAAAGCATCCGTGGAGCTCGAGGATTTCAGTGAGGTCACGGGTTGCCATGGCAACGGGAGGGAGAGGACCACAATTGGGAAAGGTGCCGGCACCTCCAGGCTGGGGCCGCTCGGCCTGGGTGCTCACTGGGACTGACATGGACATGGACCCGGCACCACCCCGAGGGACACGGCCCGGGCGCCAGAGCGGTGCCGGAGAGGGGCAGGGAGAGCCGGGGCCGCAACGCACCCGGTGTGCCCGGACTGCCAGCGGGTGTTCAGCTCCAGGACTGTCGCCCCCAACCACGGATGAGCCCCCCTCTGCCCAGGCTTTGCCCTTCTCCATGTTTCCAGCCTGAGCACGGAGCTCTCGCGCCGTCTCCCCAGCGCAGCCCGTGCCTGGGGTGACAGATGGGTCACAGCGCGCGGCACGAGGGGCTCCCTGCGACCGTTGGTTGGGCTCGGAGAGATACAGAGGGGGCTGGAGCAGATAGGTGTCAGCTGGCGAGGCTCGAGCAAACACGGCAACTTTGCTTTCGAAAGCGAAGGGAGGTTTATTTTTTGCGTGGTTCGTTTGCTCCGATTGATTCTGAGGCGTTTGCAGCCCTGACCCCTCTGCTCGGGGCAAGCAGAGGTGAAGCCTCCGTCACCTCTCCCAGCAGAGCCAGGCTCACCGCTGCCGGCTGCCGCCAGCCGGGGGATTTGTCCAGAGCGAAGATTCCCTCGCGTTTCTGAGTATTTTCATTGCAGCGGTTTCTTCTCTCTTCATTTAAGTGTTTAATAAACACCCAAGTGGTTCCTGTGGGGATCCCACACAAAGCTGGGGAGGAGCCTGCGCAGGGCTGTGTGCGGGAGGAGCAGCGACACCCGAGGGTGCAGAATCTGCTCTCGGGGAGAGCCGGGGCCAGAACGCTGCTCAGGAGAGCTGGAGGGGCTGGAGCACGTCCAGAGAAGGGCAACGGAGCTGGGCAAGGGGCTAGAGCAGGAGGCTGGGGAGGAGAGGCTGAGGGAAAATAAGACCCTTGCCCAGCTCCGTTGCCCTTCTCTGGCCACGCTCCAGCCCCTCCAGGTCCTGCTGGGAGGGAGGGGCCCAAAGCTGAGCCCAGGATTCCAGGGGCGGCCTCCCCAGTGCCCAGGATTTGCAGGGGGACGCTCCCTGCCCTGCTCCTGCTGCCCCCCCTGGGGCTGCCACAAGCCAGATGCTGGGGGCTTCTTGCCCCCCTGGGCACTCCTGCCTCAGCTCCAGCCCTTGTTGAACAAAACCCCAAGGTTCTTTCCCACCGGGCACTTTCCAGCTGCTCTGCCCCATCCGGGAGCTGCAGGGGGTAATTGTGACCCAAGGGCGGGACCCAGCCCTTGGCCTGGTTGAACCTCATCCCCTTGGCCTCAGCCCATCCATCCAGCCTGGGCAGACCCCTCTGTAGAGCCCCTGATCCTGAAGCAGATGAACACTCCTGCCCAACTTGGTGTCATCTTCAAACCGACCGAGGGTGCCTTGATCCCCTCATCCAGATCATCGATAAAGATACTGAGGAGAGCAGGCCCTGGTGCTGAGCCCCGAGCTGCAGGCTGGGGGTGCTGGCACTAAACATGAGCACGACAACAGAAAAAACCCCTCCAGCCTTCCCAGCTCCCCACACACTGCCGGGTTACGTGGGCGCTGGTATTTATTGGCGTCTCCCCCAGCTCCCGCTTGGTCTCTCCCGTAAAGTCCGGGCTCGGCTGCCGCCCACGGGCAGCTGCTGGCAGCGGGCAGAGCTGACAGTGGGCAGAGCTGGCAGCGGGCAGAGCCGGCAGCGGGCAGAGCCGGCAGCGGGTAGAGCCGGCAGGCACCTGGGGGGAGCTCAGTCAAGATGCTGCTCAAAGAGCTCCCAGCCTGATGGCAGAGACCAAAACCGGGAGGTTGTGCTTCTGGTGACAAACTCCTTCGCTTGGAGTGGGCAGTAAAATGTGTCATTGAAACGTGTTTTCCCAGGACACGGTGTCATTCCAGGCCGCGGGCAGCCGGGCACACGCCTGCGTTCAGTGCTGAGCCTGGGGACTCACCTCACGCCCACCGGGACCTCCTCTTCCCGGCGCAGGGTGTGCACGGTGGGCTTCCAGCCGCTGTGGGGCATGCAGAGTGTCCTGGACTCAGCCTGAGCTGGACCTTCTGACAGCAACCAGCAGAAGCTGCAGTCAAAGTTGCTACAGAGGTGGCAGAAGCCGCACCGTAGACAGACGGGGCTCTGACCAACCTGCTCTGTTTGCACATATCCCTTCTCCCTGCAGGGGGGTTGGAGTCGATGACCTTTAAAGGTCCTTTCCATACCAAGCCATTCCATGATTCCATGATTCCATGGTTCCATGGCTCCACGGGCTCAGGTTCCTAAATCACACCAGCAAACTCGAGAGTCCCATCCCCGGCAGAGCCAGTTAAAGGTGTGGTGAAGGTCTGGCTGCAGCTGGTGCCCAGCGGGTGATGCTGCCACCGGGCTCCACCTGCTGCATGAGGAGGTCTCAGCCAGTCCTGCTCGCTGTGCCCACACCCCAGGGCTGAGCAGGCACCAGCGGGCTTCAGGGCAGCTCTGTGTCCACGATGGAGATAAATCCCCCTCGGCTGGAGTGCAAAAGCCAAGTTTTTCCATTTGCTCAGCAGAAAACTTTGAAGGAGCAGGAACAGTGAGATCGGATCGGCTCCCAAGGCACCCTGGCAGAGCTGATGCTGTTCCAGCTCATCTGCGGACAGGACAAGATGACCTGATTCCAAAGGCACCCTCGCTCAGAGTTGCTCTCAAGGGTGCCCTTGATCTTCTTCCAGTTCCCCAGCCATGCTCCAGTGCTCTGTGTTCTCAGGAATGTCACAAGGGCAGTGGCCAGGGGACAGATTTTCAAAGCACGAGGAGGATCCTGTCCCGGCCTGGCAAGCAATGACCTCCCCAACACAGCAGCGTCAGGAGAGCTGGACTCAGCTCTTCATTGCGCAGACAGTTCTCTGCTGATCTGCCCCATCCAGATGAGATTCCCACCACGACCATCACGTCTTTCACCTTCCCTGACAGAGGAGTCAGAGGGATAACACTTGGCTCTGGGGCACAGCCTTGAGCACAAACCTGTGAGCTGGAGCTGCTGCCTCCACCCACACTTCAGCCTCTCACCAAATCCCTGAATCCCAGCGTGGTGGGGGTGGGAAGGGACCTTGAGCTCCTCTGGTGCCACCCCCCTGCCCCAGCAGGGTCACCCCGAGCAGGGGGCCCAGCATCGCAGTGTCCAGGCGCGCTTGGAATCTCTGCACGCAAGGAGACTCCACAACCTCTCTGGGCAGCCTGGGCCAGGCTCCAACACCCAGGACAGACCCTCCCAGTGCTGCCCAGCACAGATCGTCAACCCAGAACCCCGCCGTGCTGGGAATAAACAACGGCACGAACATGGATTTGCTGAGCGTTTTACGTGGGAAAGCATCTCCCCCAAGCGTGTTATAAATCCCTCAGTTGTAACGGGTTTCACAAGCAAATGGTTCTGGAAACCTACCAGGCACTTCATCTATTTTGAATTTCACTAATTCAGCGGCTGGAGAAACCAGAACACAAGCCCTGCAGGGAGAGGTTCTCCACGAACACGACGGAGTTTGAGTAACCTCCTCCCTCTTCTGTGCGGCAGCTCATGATATTATGTAAAAATGCAAATAGTGTCCAGGCGAAGCTGCAGAGCCGCCGGTGCCCAGAGCAGAGCTCTGGTGGGCACTAACCCGCCGCTCCTGGGCGGGGGAATCACGGGCCGTTGGGTTTGCAGGCGCCTGCAGCTCGGCGTGTGCTCTGCAGCAGCACAGCGCCCGTTGTGCCAGGGCTGTGCCAAACAACGGGCACCAGGAGGACAATCCCGGCCGGCCGCCGTCGTTTCTCTCGCTGCGTGGGGCTGCTTCGAGGGTTTGCGAAACTGAGGCGCTGGTACGAGCTGCCCGGTGACTCCTCAGCTGAAGGAGGCCAGCAGGGATTTGGAAATCGCTGCCTTCCTGGAGCTCCCAGGGGCAGGGGCAGGGACAGGGGCAGGAGGGATGCCAGGGAGGTGGCACAAACCTGTATCCCAGGGACCAGGACCCTTCTCTTCAGGCCGAACAACCCCAGGACCCTCGTCCGCTCCTCGCAGGACTTGTTCTCATTGCCCTTCTCCTGGAGACGCTGTGCACTGGAGCTCGGGAGAGCTCTTCACCCAACCTGGCGTGTGCCATGCTCACCCAGAGTGGGCACCTGCCTGTGAAAAGCTGTCGCCACCACCCACCCCTCATTCCCGGGGCCAGAAGGGCCCGTGTCCCTTCTTCCTGGCCCCAAAGCCACGTCCAGGGCTGCTCTCTGCCCTGCCACCCTGGGCTGGCACGTACCAGGGTGCTCCCCTGGGACACGAGGTGCTCCTCTGGGGATGTGAGATCCCCCCCTGGTCCTGTGGGGTGCTTCTCTAGGGATGAGGCTGCTCCCCTGGGATGCAGGAGGTTTCCAGGGTGCCCAGGTCACCGGTGCGGGGCTGGGCACAGAGCCCGANCACATCAGGTGATGGCACACGGGGAACGCGAGGACTGGCACTGAGCGAGGAGCACCCTCCAGCCACCCAAGGGGCAGCAGCTCAGGGTGCTGCAGGGACTCAGGGTGCTGCAGCGGCTCCGGGTGCTGCAGAGACTCTGGGTGCTGCAGAGACTTGAGGTACTGCAGGGGCTCAGGGCTCTGGAGAGGCTCAGGGTGCTGCAGCAGGGTGCTGCAGGGGCTCGAGGTGCTGCAGCGGCTCAGGGCACTGCAGACTCTGGGTGCTGCAGTGGCTCCAGATGCTGCAGTGGCTCAGGGCACTGGAGAGGCTCCGGCTGCTGCAGTGGCTCCAGGTGCTGCTGTGGCTCAGGGCACTGCAGAGACTCCGGGTGCTGCAGAGACTCTGGGTGCTGCAGTGTCTCAGGGTGCTGCTGTGGCTCAGGGTACTCAGCACCTCTCCCCGCTGCCTGACCCTATTACTAGGTGGGGACAGTTTTTTGTCTGTGCCCAGGTGCCTGATATTCTCACCAGGCTGGGCAGATGCCGTGTCGTTATCCCAGCAGAGCAGAGTCACCTGGGGCTGGCTGGGGCTGGCTGGGGTGCTGGTGGGGACCCACAGCACCGCAGAGCTGCCAGATCCAGGCTGCTGTCCCCAGGGTCTGTCTGCCCCCCGGTAGCGGGAGCTGCCATCAGAGCCAGGGCTGCCAGGAGACGCACTGCTGGTCTTGAAGCACCAGGCAGGGATCACCTCAACGTCACAGGGGCCACCAAGAGCATGGTGGGCACCGTGTCGCCTGGCCACGCTTCGACTGTGACTGTGCTGAGTTGCTTGTGGCTCCCCAGAAGAGACTGAAACTTCCTGGGGCAGCAAAATGATGCGTGGAGAAAGCAAATCCATGAGCTCTTGGGCTGGGAGATGAGGGCTCACCCCAACAACCTGGTTATCAGTGTCCTCACCAGCCCCCATCAGTGCTGAGGGACACCGAGGAAGCCTGGGGACACCCACGGCCAGGCCTGAGCACCAGTAGATCTCCCCAGGCTCTGCTCTCCTGGGCTGTCCCACCGGCAGCACACCCACGGTGCTGCAATCCCCGCTGCCGAGCATCCTTCCCAGAGCTCCTGCCCCAGCCACGCAGCTTTCCACAGCAGAGATCTGCACAGCTCCGCTCACCGGCTGCTGCATCTGCTGCGGGGCTGGGGGGGACGTGGGGCTTTGGGGGCCTCAGAGACGCTACCTGCAAACGCAGGTCCCTGATACCCGAAATGCTGCCGCTCCTCACGTGGCTCACGGCCCTTCCAGCAGAGCACCTGAGTGAGCCGCGGCTCGATGGAACGTGGGAAGGCGGCTCCGCTCCCCCACCTCTCGGGTGAGGACGCTGGCACCCAAGCGCGGCACGATGAGGAGCTGGGCCAGCAGCGCTCTCCGCGGGCTCCGGAGCGAGCGGGAGCTGCTGGCATAAATTACCACGTTGTCATCCCCGGCGCTGAGACTCCCAGGGAACAGCTGAGCGGTTCAAAAGGCTGCTGAGCTCGTTTTGCACGGCACGATAACATTCTGGAGCTCAGTGGTTAAAACTGTCCCCGAGCAGCCGGCGTCCGCAGCGTGGCGGGTTCTCTGGCGCCGGGGTCAGGCACTGCCAGCCCCTCCCTGATGCCCAGTGCCCACAGGGCAGCTCTCAGTGACAAATCAGCCTGATGATCTGCAGGGCGTCCGTGCTGGCGAGGAGCCCCGATCGGTACGTCCCGCTCCCCCAGCACCGCGTGCAGGTGTCACTGCTCCGCCTGCTCAGCGCCGGTGGCCGGGTGCTGGTGGGGAGGAGATTAAAAGGGGCGCCCGTGCTGGTAGCAGGGCCGGTGACACTCACCCAGCCTGGCACAGCCACAGCCCGCTGACCCCAGCGAGAGCTCCTCGCCCTGAATCACAGAACCACAGCATTCACAGAGTTACTGAGCCTGGAAAAGACCTCTGAGATGATCGAGTCCAGCCCAGCCTGCACCAACCGTTTTCATTTTAGCCACTCTACAGGAGAACACTTTGTGATGGGAGAGCAGCTCCTCCAGTCTCACATGTCACTGCCTCTCATGGAACATCATAAATTCCCTCCTCTGAGAAATTATTTCAGGCTCCTGGTGGCCCACAGGGCCAAGGAGCCCCCAGAATCTGGGTTGGGGCAGCAGCAGGG
>WEIS01001801.1:0-10659 GCA_013389965.1 Todus mexicanus | reverse complement strand
ATAGCATGTGCATTATTGTACTTCTCTACTCCAAAATGTTTCTGCATTATTTTAATATTTTAAATTACAATAGTTTCATTTTTCTCTACCTTTCACTAATAATGCAAAAATTATAGAGAACACAGCTCACAGGGATAAGGAAGCTGACTGTAAACTCAATATTTAGTACGAGACATTGTACCTACATGTGCTACTGCCCTCTAATGGAATTGTTTCATCTGACCCCCTAATTTAAGAAATGCGAATCAGGATTTAAGCATAAAATTGGAGTACAGGGCAGTTTATTTTAATTACCAAGTTGGTGTGTTTTGAATGCTCAGTTCGTCCTTACAGCCCACAAATTCCAGTTCCTCTTTGGATGGTTAAATGATGGAGAAAAAAGAAGCTATTAGTTTGGAACATGACATTGCTACCCATACATTTGGAGGTTTTATACTGTTGTGCATCTTCCATCTCTTATCAATGTACGGCTATTATAATATGTTTCTACAAAGTGGTGCAGCAGCAGCAGCAGCCAGGTCATGGTTTTTTGTCTAATGGAAAAGGCACATTTGCATGGAAACTGTATGAATTTGCTGGCTTATTAGAGGAAACTTGACCTAGCATCTTGCTTTGTCTTCTGTTTAAGTGACAATTAGAGTTCCTCTATATTTAAATGTATGTTGACTTTTAACCTGAAACTGAAATAGTCTTATCAGCAAATTTGCAGTCATGTAACAAGCTTAACATTAACCAAATAAAAGTTTAATGATTTATTTGAAGAAATTAATGACATCTTAAAAAACTATATTCAACAAAGGGGAGTATTCTGCTCTTCAGTTCTTCACCAGTTTATGAAGCTTTGTGAATAAAATTTTAAATGAAATTAAACATTTTTTTACAATCCCTATTTTACTTCCAAAAAAATGGAATCACTATCCCTAACTGAGACTATTGCTACCTTCTACTTACTTAAAAAAGCTGTGATTTACAGCTCTCATAGTAGTTTCTATTTGCACAGGCCACCATACACTTGAAGAGTCAGTGAAGTATCTTCCCATTTGACCTGTGCTGCAGCAGTTTCATTTGTAAACCTTCAAGATACGACATACTGGGGATCTGTCACCTCAAAAAAAGAAAAAATCAAGCCACTGGGTTTAGATATTTCGTTTTCACAGAAAAGACTAAATGCTTAGCTGGTTTCTGAGAATATTTCAGCCCATCTTAGCAGTTTCTTTTTCATCTCTCCACCTCTCCTCTCCTCCTCTCTCCACCCAGCAAACATGGACTATTTCAAAATATATTTGGTTTTCAGCTGAGGTTATATCTTGCTACTTAACCAGTGTTATTCTTATGATATTTTAATTCTTTTAATATATAATTAACTAAATAAATGAAAACCACTATATGTTACTGTTAAACCTATGGGTCAGCAGGCAGAAATTAACTCTGTCTACTAACAGTGTCAGGGCTTGAAGTGTCGACCATGAATTAAAAAGCATCATGCAGGTATTAAAAACTAATACTTCCAAGGAACAAGCCCCAAAATACAGGAAGAAAAACTAATTCATTTCTTCAGTAGAGCCTGATTTAATTAATTCCTTGTCTGAATTAATCAAGTATTACTTGAAAGCTCAAAGCTACACATTAAAAAAAAAAAAAAGTAAATTCATCACTGAAGGTATGCCAAGTTTAAATTTAGTTGAACCGTGATCTAATAATATTTCTGGTATACATTTACCAAACAATCCCCATCAAACAACTGAACAACTGAGTTTTGCTAAAATACAACTTTTTATACATTTTACAGACCAAGTCTCTTGTATACTCACATACTGAAAAGTGAGCTCATGTCAACCTTGCGGGGTTCCACAAGGCCACATGCAAGGTCCTGGACATTGGTTGAGGCAATTCCTGGTACCAACACAGGCTGGGGGATGAAGGGGTTGAAAGCAGCCCTGTAGACAAGGCCATGAAGGTACGGGCAGATGAAAAATTCAACCTGAGGCAGCAATGTGCGCTTGCAGCCCAGAAGGCCAACCGTATCCTGGGCTACATCAAGAAAAGGATGGCTATCAGTTCAAGTGAGGTGATTCTGCCTCTCTACTTTGCTCTGGTGAGACCCCATCTGCAGTACTATGTCCAGAGCCCCCAACACGAGAAAAACACGGACTTGTTGGAGCAGGTCCAAAGGAGGGCCACAAAAATGATTAGAGGGCTGGAATACCTCTCTTATGAAGAGAGGCTGAGAGAGTTGGGGTTGTTCAGCCTGGACAAGGTTCCAGGAAGGCGACCTTCCACTACTTAAAGGGGGCCTGTAAAAAAGATGGGCACAATCTTTTAAGCAGGGTCTAATGCAAAAGGACAAGGGGTAATGGTTTTAAACTAGAAGAGGGGAGATTTAGACTGATACAAGGAAGACATTTTTTACAATGAGGGTGGAGAAACACAGGAACAGGTTGCCCAGGGAGGTGGTAGACGCCCCACCCCTGGAAACATTTCAGGCCAGGTTGGACATGGCTCAGAGTTAGTTAACATTGCTCTGAGTTAGTTAATTGTGTCTAGCTAAAGATGTCCCTGCTCACTGTGGAGGGCTGGACTACGGGATTTTTAAAGGTCCTTTCCAATCCAAACCATTCTATGATTCTATATTGTCATGTACAGCCACCAAATACACTAGAAACTCAAACTGGACAATTCAAACAACTGAATAACTACTAAACAGAATTATAGTTGTATCACCTTCGGAGTCAGAAATGAAAATCATAAAAATTAAGAGTCTGTCTTTCCAACAGTACTTGTATTACAAGACATAAAATAACAATCAATCAAAAATGTGCAAATACTGGCAGATGAAGTAAACATTATCTTTACGGCAAAGGAATACAAACTCCAATAAAGCAGTGATACCAACAGAGCCAGCTATGCAAATGAGGACACAGATAAAGTAATAAAATCCTCACACACTTCAGTGATTTGGAGATATCTACAGGATAGACTTTAGTGTGGCACAGAGATACCAAGCTATCTTTAAATGAGGTAATTAAGAAGCAGTCTATCCCCAGCACCACAGACCTGATGCCAGACAAATTTGCGCTGCCAAGAAGCTTCCAACTCACAGCAACTTGGCAGGAAACTCACTCTGCCAAAGAAATCCAGACTAAGAAGAATGCCCATGCGTATACATCTGAATTACATACAGCAATGAACACTTCTCCTCTGACTGCAAAATACTTGAGGTTTCAAAAGAAGTGGAAATTCACATTCAAAGAAACTAAAAAGAGATGGTGGACACTACATGTATGATGCTTACAACAAGAAAACTCCCTAAAAAAATTAATGGAACCAGAGCGCTGTATTTAGTGACTGCTGTCCTGATGTTTACTTATTTGTACTCCTTTATATGCCATAAAAAGTCCCATTCCTCTTAAATGAGACTTCATGTAAAGCAGCCATTATGGATAAGCCATTAGCTGCCAACATAAGCAAAACTGTGTGTCTAGAATTACTGCAGTTAGTATTTACGGAAAAAGCTACAAATAAATTGTTCGCAACTAAGCAATGTTACTGACATTTCTGACATCCAACCTCCACTTGTAGCAGCCAGGTTTTTGAGGTGACATAGAGTTTAAAACTTGTGAAATGAACAAGAGTAAAAGAGCATAGGTCTGCCATTACAAAGGCATGTCAATTTAAAATGAACTCAAAGATCCTTAAAAAAAATCTCTTTGGATAAAAAGAATTTAGATTTGGCACCTTGCATGTCCTTTCTTAAATACCTGTCACTTGCCTAACAATAATATACGGACTTAAACATGCAAGCTGTAAACCTATTGTTTTAGTTAACCGCACAATTCATAGTTAGAGTTTAAGTGTTTAGCTTTGTTTTCCAGTACATACTTTAATAGATAATATAATATTATAACTCATTATGCCATATTGAGCTCCAGTTTCCTTTTTTTTTGGACACATTTTACACTGCTATTATTAGACATTACAATTGAAATTAATCTTTTCAGATTTTTTGCCCAGTCCTGAGGGAACCGTTTTATTTAAAATTATGATGAGCAGAGCTCTGAGGACTGACAATGTGGAAATTTAATTCTAATTCCAAATACTGTTCTGAAAATGAACTCTACAATCTTGTCTGTACTATCAAGGAAAAAGCCTTCCAAACATCCATTTCACCAGGTTCTTTTCTCCTCTTTTTTCTTTACACAATTCCAGACAGTTTGACCTAACAGTTTTAAATAATAGAAGCATAGAATCATCAGAGTCGGAAATGACCTCTGAGATCATCAAGTCCAACCATATACTGAACATTATCATAACCACTAAACCATGTCCTGAAGCGCCACATCTACATGTTTTTTAACACTTCCAGGGATGGCGATTCCACCACCTCCCTGGGCAGCCTGTTCCAATGCTCCACTACTCTTTTAGCAAATAAATGAATAAAGGATTTTGACCAACTTCATGGAATCATAGTCCTACATCAGAATGTGCCAACAGATCACCCAGCTTGATCTCCCGCTCATTGTCAACTAACACATCTCACTGTTATTTCTACCTTGGGTAATTAAAGATTTTCAAGAAAAACAGAATGACAAACAGACATTTATTTCTTAAGATGACACCAGTAACTCAGGGAGCTGCAGACAAAAAAACAAGAAAAAATGCCAGAACTCAGAAGATGACAACTTGGCAAGACTGCAGCCCAGCTCGTTCCAACACATCCCACCCAGCTGACAACTGCTGGTCCAGCAGAGAGCTGCCAGGTGCCTACACTAGGAGTGGGGAGCATTAATTCCCAGCTTGTCAGCATGTTTGCCCCATTTGTCTGCTCTGCGGCTTAGTGAGCAAACGTACACCATGCACTTGGGCGCTACAGATGTCCTGTGTCTGCACTGGGTAAAAGATGCCCAAATAAAAGATGGAAAGATTCAGTATCTTCCAGAAGGTTAGGCATTCATTACACACAACACTCAGAAACAGGAAAAAATTGGCACCATTTTTGTCTTCTGAGAACTTACTTATTGACTGTAATCAGTTTATATTTATAAGATAAACACACTGAGCTTCTAAAGTCTCTCACTTCCAGACCTCAAGAGAGTTTCTGCTCTCTTCTGAATTGTTTGCACTTGTTTCACGTTTTATGGTCTTTTTTCATTTTTAAAAATAGGATCCCCTACAGTACTCTGAAATCATTCCTTCTAATGACATATATTAAGACAGAAAACTCTGCATATTCTTATATCTTGTTTATATATCAAAGGTCACGAGCCTATTTTTTACTATTTTTATGAGTGCAGCGTTGCACTCATAGGCAGTCAGTAGTCTGGCAAGATCACTGTCCTTTACAGAATCATTCTTTTTCATCATTATTTTCCTGTCTGAGTTCCATTTGTACAAAGACGCATTTGTTTATACTAAAACAAATTTCACTTTTAAGGGCTGACCTTTACTATGTGACAAAGGCTGCTCCCTGCGTGCACATCCTCTTCCTTTCTTTACTTACTACTCTTTTGTCAGCTCATGATTTTATATTTACTTCCATGTTACTAATGAAAAATATTGTCCAGCTAGACTTCTGAATGCTATATAAGGAATATATTCCGCAATTTAACAGTCACTGAAAACAACTTTAAGATTTCTTAGACCTACATTTTAAAAAATCTATTTACTAGAAAAAAAAAAAAAAAGATAAGCTTTTTACTGTTAGAACACTTTGTAGTATTTTCCCATACTTTAGAAAATCTAACTACATTACCTCTGTGGCTTGTCTCCTTCAGAAAGACAGAAAGAAGAGGGAGATATGCAATATACAAGTTACCTTTGGCAATTAACACGTAATCAACTAGGAAAAAATATTTAAATGACTGGAGGTTTTGACCATGCCTGTTTCCCATAAAATAAATGAACCAGCATTCGTTATATACACTTCAATTGAATTCTTTGAATTCTTTTTATGGTGAATCATATAATAAACAAAGTATGCACAACGCAGTTTGACTGAGATAAACAGGGTTATAGCCAGCAAAATATATAGAGTAGTCCTTCCCCTCCTCAGCATTTTAAGCCTTTAGCAGCAGTGCTATGTCTGGTTTTCAGTGCCTTACTTCAAAAAATACCATGATCAGTTGCAAAGACACCACAGGAGAGCAACAGGAATGATGAGATGTCTAGAAAGGCTGTGCTCTGGAAGGTCTGAGTGCAGTGCACTCATTTACCTTGGAGGTTAAATTAGAAGGTCTGTCCACTAACAATCTTCTGGTGTGTAAAGGGCTGTTTAAAGCAGAAGAGAACTATCTGTTTTCTGTTAATGGCCAAAATGGAAGAAGATTTTTAAATTACAGTAAAAAGAGTTTTATGTTAGACTACAGGAAAATCCTTACTATCCCTACAGTTGTAAAGAAGAGGGTTAGTTGTGACTAATTGGCAAGCTGGGGAATCTCCATTGGAGGAGAGTTTTAAGACACCTTAAATACTGTCAGACCTGGTTTCTACACAATCTCATGTTGCCTTGGGGCAGAGGGGGGAGCTAAATGACTTCTCGAATCCTCTCCAATGCTGTGATTTTTATAAAAACCTAGTTACCTGGTTAATGGTGCTTCCCTTTTCTTTTCAAACCAGTACTCTAACACCTATGCTCTTCCAATATTCTTGAATTCCCTGAGTCCCCAAACTCATTAAATTTACCATCAATAGCCCAGAGACCTCAACAGTCAATTCTTTCAGGACTCTTGGAAGAGAGCTATTTACGCCAGATGGGGAGTACTTCATATTCTTCATGTTATGTGAATAAATTACTGATTTCTAATTTTCTCAGTTCTGAACACCTTATTTTCTGCATCTTTCTAAAAATAGTTCAATACCATTCACACGAACATTTTTATTCATCATACAATAGAGAAATTCCCATTATCTTGAGTGTTATGGGACTTGGGCTTTTATCTAACACACTAAGCTTCTATTTTCAATTTTCTACACTTCATATTTTCTAATGTCTATTGATTTCCACATGTATCCTCTCTTTCCCATTAATTATTACAAGTGTTTATATTTCTAGTTTCTGCTTTCATGTTACCTCTAACATAGGTTAAGCTGTTACCAAAAACTTGTCTTTTTTTTTAATTTATCAGTGATTTCCAGTCAAGAGTTTTAAAAAGGCATTTTCATTTTCACCTTTTTCATTTTCACATTTGCACACACACACAATTAGAATTCTACTCTAATGAATAAGAACTGGTCAGAATAATTTTTCATGTACAAACCCCAGAATCTCATTCATGGTAAATTCACCTTCTCAGTTTTAAGAAGTTTGCAAAATTATTAGACCAGGTGCAACGTTTTTTGTGTTGGACAACACCTGTTTAACTTGGTGGTGTTTCACTTCCAGTTACATGAGGTCTCCAGTAAGCATGTTCAAAAATTAATTCCCCCACAGCACCATTTTTTCTTTCCATACATTACATACAGATGTTAAAGGAATAATATAATTTCAAATCCTATGGCTCTGAGCTAACAAGATTAAAACAAACAGTGGTTCTTTTGCGTACAAAGCCACCACTCACCTTTTTTCTTCAACCTTTTTTCCTACAAAACCTTGTTACCTATTTCTTAGCAAGATTATTTTTTTAAATGAGATGAAAATTTATGTTCTTTCCTCTATCATTCTACACTTTCCTATGCTTTCATAGTGCTCCTGCTATTTAAGGGCCAATATAATCATCCTTTCCCTATCTTACATGCAAACATGTATATTCTCCTGAGAGTGGAAGGCTGCTGAAATGCTACTGCTCCATCTCTCTCCGGAGTGTAAAACAATACTTTCATACCAAAAGCTCCAGTTTTACATATCCTTTTTTATATTACCTTTCTTCCATTCTCACTTGAAAAATCAACCTGAATCCCTTTATTCTCATGTTGTATTATTATTAGCATTGCCCACCACTGCAGAGCCATCAGTTATACCAGACTAACCTCACTGGATTATGTGTTAAATAGAATATAAGCGTGATAAAGCTCTGATTTATTATCTTCTTGTGCATTTTTGGTGGAATTTTATTGAATGTGGATTATGAAATGCCTATTTTTATGTGACTGTACCATGCAAATAAGCAAGATAAATAAAGCTCATGTTGTACTTTGTTCCACCTACCTAAAATCGTAAGAGACCAAATTGAGAGATCTAATTTATGTAATTATTTAAAATGAAAGAGTAATTCTTGTACCTACTGAGAGAGCTGACGGAGGCAGAGGCAATTGAATAAGCCCCCTTTAAGTACTGAAAGGCTGCTATAAAGTGTTCCCAGAGCCTTCTCTTCTCCAGACTGAACAACCACAACTCCCTTTCTTCATAGGAGAGGTGCTCCAGCCCTCTGATTATCTTCATGGCCCTCCTCTGGACTTGTTTCAACAGGTTCACGTCTTTCTTGTGCTAAGGACTCCAAAGCTAGGCAATAGTACTTCAGGTGAGGTCTCACCAGACTAGAGGAGGAGAATCACCTCCCTCAAGATTCTGGTTACACTTGTCTTGATGCAGCCCAGGATGTGATTCGCTTTCTGTGCTCCAAATGCACACTGCTGACTCAGATCTAGTTTTTCATCCATCAGTGCCCCCAAGTCCTTCTCTGCAGGGCTGCTCTCAATCTCTGCACCCCCAACCTGTGTTGATATCAGGGATTGCCCCAACCCATCTTCAGGGCTGCTCTCAATCCCTGCATCCCCCAGCCTGTGTTGATATCAGGGATAGCCCTAACCCATGTGCAGGACTCTGCATTTGGCCTTGTTGAACCTCATGAGGCTGGCATGGGCCCACCTCTCAAGGCTGTCCAGATCCCTCTGGATGACATTCCTCCCCTCCAGTGTCAACCACACCAGAGAGTATGGTGTTGTCCGTAAACTTTCTGAGGGTGCACTCAATTCCCCTGTTGATATTGCCAACAAAGATGTTAAACAGCACTGGTCCCAATACCAACCCCTGAAGAACATCACTCATTACTGGTCTCCACTTGGCCACTGAGCAGTTGATGGCAACACTTTGATTGTGACCATCCAGCCAATTCCTTATCCACCAAGTGATCCATCCAACAAATCCATGTCTCTCCAATTTAGAGACAAGGATGTTGTGCGGGACAGTGTCAAATGCTTTGCATAAGTCCAGGTAGATGACACCAGTTACTCTTTCCTTATTCACCAGTGCTGTAATCCTGTTGTAGAAGGCCATCAAATTTGTCAGACATGATTTGCCCTTAGCGAATTCATGTTGGTTGCCACCAATTTCCTCCTTATTTTCCATGTGTCCTAGCACAGCCTTCAGGAGGATCTGCCCTATAATGCTGCCAGGCACAGAGGTGAGACTGACTGACCTGTAGTTCCCCAGGTCTTCTTTTTTCCCCCTTTTTTTAAAAGAGGTATTCTTCCCCTTTTCCAGTCAGTGGAACTTCACAAGACTACCACAACCTCTCAAATATGATAGCAGCTTATCCACTTCATCCACCAGTTCCTTCAGGACCCATGAATGCATCTCCTCAGGTCCCATGGATTTGTGCACCTTCCGGTTCCTTAGATGGTCTCAAACTTGATCTTCTTCTACAGTGGAAGGTTTTTTGTTCTCTCATTCTCTCAGTCTGCCTTCTGCAACTTGGGCAGTGTGGGTAGAGCACTTAATGGTGAAGACTGAGGTAAAAAATTCATAGAGTACTTCAAGCTTCTCCATATCCCTTGCGACCAGGTCTCCTGTTTCCTTCTGGAGAGGATCCACATTTTGCCTAATCTTCCTTTTATCACTGATGTACCTATAGAAGTTTCTCTTATTGNAGAAGTTTCTCTTATTGCCCTCGATGTCACTAGCCAGATTTAATTCTTTCAGGGCTTTGGCTTTCCTAACCTGATCCCTGACTTCTTGGACAATTTCTCTGTATTCCTTCCAGTATGCCTTCCCTTGCTTCTACCCTCTGTAGGCTTTTTTGTGCTTGAGTTTGTCCAGGAGTTCCTTGCTCACCCAGACAAGCTTCCTGCTGGTTTTGCCTGACACCCTCTTTGTCAGGATGCATCACTGCTGAGCTTGGAGGAGGTGATCCTTGAGTATTAACCAGCTTTCTTGGATCTTCCCTCCAGGGCTTTATCCCTTGGTACTCTGCCAAGTAGATCTCTAAAGAGGTCAAAGTCTGCTCACCTGAAGTCTAGGGTAGCAAGTCTTCTGTGCCCCCTCCTTGCTGTTCTAAGGATCTTGAATTCCACTAGTTAATGGTTACTGCGCTCAAGGCGCCCCTTGAGATTCACATCCCCCACCAGCCCCTCCTTGTTGGCTGCTCTATCACTTGGAAAAGTAAGTTACCATTCACACATTCCAGGAACCTCTTGGATTGCTTATGCCCTCCTGTGTTGTTCCTCCAACAAATATCAGGGTGGTCTAAGTCCCCCATGAGGACCAGGGCTTGTGAATGTAAAGTTGTTCCTATCTGTCTATAGAGGGCCTCATCCAGTCAGCCTTCCTGGTCAGGTGGCCTGCAGCAGACCCCCACTATAGTGTCACCTGTCCCTGCCCTCCATGATTCATAAGCTCTCAGTCAGCTCCTGATCTATCCTCAGACCACATTCCATGCACTCCAGACGATCACTGAAATAGTGGGTGACATCCCTTCCTCATCTCTCCTGCCTGTCCTTCCTAAAGAG
>WEIS01001799.1:1520-16800 GCA_013389965.1 Todus mexicanus | reverse complement strand
TGCTATTCCAATTGCATTTGATAGGATTATGCTGCTGTGCCTAACAAATAACTAAGATGACAGCTGCCTGAGCCTGCAAGTGTTACTCAGTGTCTCAGCATCCTCGTGGGATACCTGCTCCCTGAACTGTGTTGCTAAACTAAGTTAGAGAAATGTTCTACAAGTTCCCTGTAAAAAGAGAGGCTCCTCTGTGTGTCTCCCGTAGGGATATGTTAACAGGGTGTTTACACTACAACCGATTTCCCCGCACAGATTGTCACCCTCTGTGACTCACTCAGAGCTTCAAATCTATGATCTGTTACCAGTCAAAAAGTCCAAATGTTTAAAACCTTAAAAATCTCTCCTGAATGTTCTGCAGTTCCCTTCTTTTGAGAGTCGATCTCTTATCCCCGAAGAAGACAGTGTGACAATAATTAGTCGTACTTGTTGAGAGATTTACATGGGAAGAGTTCCCTCCACAGACAGGCCGTGTGGAATTGATGTATTTTTGGAAAAATATTTAGACTTCTGTCATGGCTTTGCCATCTGCATTCATTGGCAATCATACTCCTCGGGAAAAGACCTCTGCTGACAATGTAAATTAAGTCACAGTGATATTGGTCCTCTGGGAATGCCGGAAAACCTTCAAAACCATTATAGAAGGACAGCAAAGCACCTTTGTGAGTTGATTTGTGAAAATTGTTTCAGTAAGTAAACAAATGTATTTCCTTGCTCTTGATAGACAGCCTCATTAAGTTTTCATAAAAGATCTGCATTATTAAAATCTCTGTTCTCTCCTGAGGAATGGAGGTGTAGGCATCTGGGGTGATGCTACAGTGCCCATTCAATGAAAATATAGACGCTATTTTTTATAAAAAAAGAACACTTAGCAATGGAGCAGGTGACCTGTTTTTGCAGGATGAAGCCCACTCTTACCAGCAGGAGAGAGAAAAGAAATCATTTACCTACAGGTGGAAAGGAGCCTTAGTTACACTGGGAGTCCACCCTGCCTTTCTGGCATGCCTCACTTAGAAAGATACTTTCAGAAACCAAGAATAAAGTCCAGTAACGACGCTTCAATTAGTGTCTTAGGGTTGGTGGCTTCCTTTATAACCAAAGGGCAGAATGTGGAAATATAAAGATAAGAAACCAAATGTACAAAAATACCCATTAGCAGTTGCTTGGACTGAGCTCTTCACCCTGACTCCTTCCTAGAAACCATCAACCTGCTATTATCCTTCTGCCAGATAAATAAGCAAGATAGTTAAAAGTGACCTGGGAAGAAAACTTTTAACTCCTGAGCACATCATCTCAGCAGACACAAGATTTCCCCTGATGAGTGCAAATTACTGCAGGCCTGGTGGGTCTCTGTGGCATACAAAGAGCAGTACACTCTGCCCTGCATCCAAAGCGACTTTCACTTTGCATGATAACGAGCCTTTTGTATTTTGGAAGTATCTAACAAAGTAGCTCTGTAGGAGGCCCGCTGTGTTAGTCTTCATTAAAGGAGACAGATCTATAGATTAAGTCAAACAAAATGGTAGCATTTCTTACTTAGCCTGAAGCTCTCTCTTTGCTCTCCTGAGCTTTATGGGAAGCACTGGAATTAAAAGAAAAGTTCCCACTATGCCAAGAAATGAGATTTAGAAACAAAGGAACTTAATTTTTAAAGTCAGCTCTCGGGTGGAAATAAGGCAGAGGGTCTAGAAATAGGGTTGCTGTTAAGAAACACAGAGCAAAACTTGGAAATCTCTAGAAGCCATTTAAGATGTGACATTGCAATGGATACTGAGCTGGAAGTCACTGTAGTTTCAGTGGCAGCAGGTACCTGGGTGCACCTTGGCAGTCACTGCTCCTTAGCAGCTCCCTTGAGTCTTTAAGCAGATAACAGCTACTGGTGCCCTCCCTTACCTGCAGGAAAATGCCCCATTTCATTCAACTCACTTCAACAGACACAAACTCACCATGCTGATGGCTCACCTCTTAGCCGCAAAGAAATCTCTAGCGAAAATCAAAACTGGGTGCGAGTCACCAAGGCTACACTATTTAGCAAAATCCTTAAGGAAACATTGGCTGGGAGGGAATCATAAGCAGGTTTTAGTTACTCTTCCTAGTTTAGAAGCAGCTTTACTGACAGTTTATAGTAATTTCTTAAGACTTCGGTTCTCTTTAAGGAGGTAAGGAAAACCCTCCCAACAACAGAGTCCTGATGCAAAATGCAGGGAAAGAAGGAGGCCTGAGGAAAAAGGAAAATACTTCTATAAATTAGGAATTTGTCCTGTCTGTAAGAACTATAAAGCGCAGAAGCTTGGCAGAGTAAAATCAGAGAATATTTCTGCTTGCAAAATGGGAAGCTATTACAGTCTGCAATCAGAAAGAAGATGAAAGCTGCACCAATGAAGTGCCAAACTCACACTTGAGAAATTGTAGAACTAAGTGCCTATTAAAAAGCTAGAAATCAGATGGAGAAACATGCAAGGGACAAGGTTAAGTATCATCAAAGAGAAGGATTGAAGGAAGGTCAATAACTGCTTGGACAGGAAAGGAAGATGAATAGAAAATTGTTCTGGACCACCTCAAATTCCTGCTTGGCAGAAAGGTATTGATGGGATTTGAAGTGACTAAGAAAAATGCGAAAGATGTGTCCTCCTTTCTCTCACAAAGTGAACTGGAAAAAAGAAGGGGGGGGGAAGGGGGGAGAGGGGAAAAGACAGAAAAGAGAGCAAAACCAAAGTCAGGGAAGTCTCCTTGCAAGTTCCTGGGATTTGTTAAGGACAACGCACACAGTTTAGATCAGACACTGTAAACCAGTGCCTTTTTAAACCAACATTTCAGAAATGTGCTCTACATATTTAAATAATGCAAGTCATTGTATAATGACTAGTAACAAACAGCCCCTTCTGTGTATTTTAACTGTACAGAATCAGTTTTTACTTTTCACAGAGACAGAACTCATTGAAAATCTCAGAAAAATCCCCACAGATTATTCCACTTGCCCAGACAAGATGCAGAACAGCAGGTATCTTGAACACTGCAATAATCTCATCAAGAAAACCAAAGCAAAGTCTACACTTTAAAAATTGCTTATGAAAACCAAGGCGAAGAAAACTACTCTGGTAAGGTAGGAAATTAAGCTGGAGGATCTCAGAAAAGCCCTGCTTCTGGCAGAGGTTACTCATGGAAACTTTAAGGGTAAGTTTCTTTATCCCCTTGTATTTCAAGTTCCTCACTCATATGACAGGGGTAACACGGTCATTGAGACTTGTCTTTTCTTGCTTAGATGCAAATGGTTTGGAGCTGTGATTACCTGGTAACAGGGGTGAGCATGGTGTTTACCGGCACAAGTCTCTGATGCAGCTTCTCGGCATCGCTGTAAAACAAATGGATTTTAATCCTTTGTGGTTTCAGCTCATTTTTCCAGTGGGAGCAAATGCTTTTCCAGCAAGTGGTGGTAATTTGTTGGGGCAGGGGTGGGGGTTGTCCACATTTGTGTTATAGTCTTTCCAGACATAGAAAATGAGTGAGAAAAAACATCTGTGAGGGAAAGTAAAACTGCTTCCTGCCTCCAAGGGCCTGAGTGGGACTGGGAGTGTGGGCCCAGAGCGCAGAAACCACCATCAGAGCCACCAGCCAGACATGGGAGACAGGCAAAAACCGTGGCCTCCAGGCCAAGGAGGAGTGGGCCAACCACTCTGAGCCCAGCAGGCCCTTCAGGTCTGCCAAGAGGCAACAGATGGAATAGGGGACAAACTCTTCCCTACCCATTCTTTTAGATCTCATCACTTTTTGCTTCTACACCCAAACACTAATTTGCTCACTGAGAAATGTCTTCAGCAAACACAGGCAGTGACCAGTGCAGAGATGTCCAAACTGTGGCAACCATCACAAAGTCTCGTCCCAGTTCTGCATCCCCTTGGGAGAGCCACATATCTGATAAAGTTTAAGAAAACCCCAGATACATTTCTTGCACATCAGTGTGCTAAACCAGGACAGAATCGGTGGGCAGAAACTGGCTGGTGCAAGAGGCAGCTTGCTCAACTCCTGCCCCATCTGTCATCTGCAGACTACAGGGAGATACAGCCTGTATTTTTTCCATATAACATCTCAAACTCTATATATTGAAAGAAGAGGGTTAGACAAGATCAAGGACAGTTGTTTTCAGCTGTCATGGTGATAAAAGCTTGAGCAATTAGTTAGATGAGCACCTGATTCATGCAAGTGTGAGTAAAGCAGTTATGAGCAGGCAACTGCATAGCCCCAACTCTGAGCAAACTGAGCTATGTCCAGGGTAACAAGTTCTAATATGTGTTTTGATAAAGTTTTGGGGAAGGACTGACTTTTGATAAAGCCCCATTTTCTCTGTGTTTCCTTTTGTTTCCGACAGGGATGATAGTTTTCATATAAGCTACAACGCATGAAAGAGACTTTTTTTAAAGCTTGCTCTCCATTGCAGGAGTAATTGTGATGAATTCTCAATCAGGATAAATACAACCCGCGTGATGAATTTAAGGAGGTGAAATTAGAAGCTGGTGGGAAGACAACAACTGTTGGAAAGCACCGCAAACAAATGATGGATGAGACCAAGGAAACAAAGGGATAGATTGTCAAACATACAAACCGACAGCACAACGGAAAATTGATGGCAGCTGTTTCAGCCAGAGCCCAGACCTACCACACTGCCTTAAAGCATCATTAACTTTAGTATAAAAGCTATGTGCTACAGAGACTTTATTGGGCAGAATCACAGGTGTTTAAGAACTTGATGAAGTATTTTCCTGCCACAAGTGTTCCTGTTGCACACGCAGGTGCTGTGAGGGCCTCACGTGTATGTATATCAGAGTGACCCAACGTGTTTGACAAGCTGAAAGCATCTGGGGCACTCTGGTAAATGGCTTCTTGGGCCCAAAATGTAAATTGCATCTAGTCAGGCAAAAATACAAATATCAGAAAGAGTACCTTCTAGAAAGAGCAGGAGGAGAGGCAGGAGAAGCACTGTTATGGTTCGTGCTTGAAGCATAACTCTGGGGAGGTGATTCAGTTTGCCACTGACACCTGTATCACTCCTAGTCCTCCCTGGCTGTACCTGATGGGCCTTTGTCAGCAGCACAAGGTGTGCAGGTGCCAAAGACACAGGTCACGCTGGTGTTTAGGCACTCTAATGTACAAGACAGNTTTAATTGGTAATAAATTAAATTCTTCTTTCCCAAGTTGAGTCTGCTGTGCCCATGACAGTACTTGGTGAGTGATCTCTCCCTGTCCTTATCTCAAGCCACGAGCTTCTCATTATATTTTTTATCTCCCCTGGCCAGCTGAGGAAGGGGAGTGATAGAGCTGCTTTGGTGGGACCCTGATGTTCAGCCAGGGGTAAGCCACCACAGTTGTACAGCAAAACTTGAGAAGAAATGGAGGCTGGCTTGCTTTGCCAGTGATTTCTTTGGCTATTTTTGATAATATCCTAGAAGCTTCTAAAGGACATTCAACAAAAAGGTCACTTGGAAGTGTTTGCAAAGATTAGGGGAGATCAGGATGCATTTACTGAGCACTATCTGCCACATGCTCAATTCACTGTCATGGAGGAAGAAAACAGCAGAATTAATCCTCACAGAGGAAATTAGGATGATATTGTGCTGGGTCACGTTCCNAGAAACAACATGTGATGAACTGACCACAACCTCTGTTCCCCGTCACCCTGCACCACTGGAGGGGAGGAGGTAGAGAGTTTGGGGGTAAAGTTAAGCCCAAGAAAAAGGGAGCAGTGTGGAGAAGGTGTTTTGAGATTTGGGGTTATTTCTCATTATTCTACTCTGATTTAATTGGTAATAAATTAAATTCTTCTTTCCCAAGTTGAGTCTGCTGTGCCCATGACAGTACTTGGTGAGTGATCTCTCCCTGTCCTTATCTCAAGCCACGAGCTTCTCATTATATTTTTTATCTCCCCTGGCCAGCTGAGGAAGGGGAGTGATAGAGCTGCTTTGGTGGGACCCTGATGTTCAGCCAGGGGTAAGCCACCACAGTTGTACAGCAAAACTTGAGAAGAAATGGAGGCTGGCTTGCTTTGCCAGTGATTTCTTTGGCTATTTTTGATAATATCCTAGAAGCTTCTAAAGGACATTCAACAAAAAGGTCACTTGGAAGTGTTTGCAAAGATTAGGGGAGATCAGGATGCATTTACTGAGCACTATCTGCCACATGCTCAATTCACTGTCATGGAGGAAGAAAACAGCAGAATTAATCCTCACAGAGGAAATTAGGATGATATTGTGCTGGGTCACGTTCCTGGATTATAAGATTTCCAGCAGTCAATCCTGAGTTATTGCTCTGCAAATACTCAACAACCTAATTTGATAGATACTCTGAAAAAAAAATTACAATAGGAAATTACTCTCCTTGTGTTCCAGAATAAACATTCCATAAAAAACAAGAGGCAATTAGCTTGACACCAGTGAATGACCATACCTTTCCAAGTGCAGGCTGATTTTCAAAGTAGGTCTCCATCATTCTGTCCCTATTAACCCACCTAACAAGCATTTTTGGGTTTTTTTGCACAGTTACCATGAATTATTCTGGTTGGGAGGACACCCAGACTTGGTTAGTTAAAGGGCTGCTCACAAACCCATCTGTATCTACAAGGTGAAGCAAGATGTGGATTAAGGTGTCCAGAGATAGAAAAAACTTTTCCTTAGATGCTTTCCCTCAGCCCGTCTGTTATCCCCAGAGCAGTAAGCCTCTGCCAGCTTATCTACAACTTTCACCCTGAAATACGTGTTTTTCCTTAACCGCTTTGCACAAATTCTTGAGAGAACACATGTGCCAGTGACGCAGCTGTAATAGCTACAAAGGTCAAATGGACTATCAAACCACACCGAGATTAAAGATAGAATTTGACTTTCTGCTTTCAAGGTGACCTCAGCACCTAATACAGGGTTTTCTAAGTCACCCTCACAGGTAAGGGCATCTGCACTCACAGGCTGTTCATGGGAACAAAACCCTGCCAGGTATTTTCAAATTCCCTGACATCGCTCTTTAAAGCGATACTTCGGTAAGGTCAAGAGAAGAGAAGCATTTCAAAAAGCACCTGTTTGGAGCGTGGGAAACAGGCAAATCCTCCGAGTCCTATTACCATGTCAGATACTGCAGATTAATGGAAATCCTCCCTGCAGAAGTGTAGGGAGAGTCTGGCACTCTTGATGGGATGCTTCAAACCCAAAAGACAGACATTAAGCTCATAGGAATAGTGCATGTGTCAAAGGTGTGCAGTGGAGCAGGGAGATGGGCTCCTCTTTCTAGAGAGAAACCACAACATATCACTATTGTGTAACATTTTCACATCCTTTCTAGCCCCCCTCCTTCACATTGGGTAATTCAGCCCTTCCTGGCACATCAGAATTACAGTCAATAATATTCTGTCGTGTCGTAAAGGTCCAGGATACTCAACAATTACACCACGTTGGGAGGGAGGATGACCCGTGGTGTCTGAGACAAGCTAAGAACTAACAGTGTCAGGTCCAGATGAAACACTTCTCACCACGACTGTTCTGCAATGCTTGGACATATCTTATGAATAAATAAAACCAACTTAACAGACTTCTTTGCTTGAGAACTGTGTGAGATGGCTCCTCAAGCAAAACAAAATCAGGAAAGATCTTTTGGCCCATTACAAACAAAAGGAACAAGCAAACAAAGGCAAGGCAAATAAAATCCTCCCACACTGACACAGTCCAGGTGCACCACTTACAGTTACTCTGTAAACAACCTTGGGCTGGAGGCAGGAAACAATTTGAAGAATAAAATAGTCCCATCTCTAATAAGCTCTGAACAGTCTCTTACAAGCTCAGGCCTCTTTTCTTCAAAACAAATTTTATACTGCTAACAGAGCTAGGAATGAGGTCTTGGTGTGCCAGGCACTGTGCAAACAAAAGCGGAAAATGGTATTTGCCCCAGGGAGGTGAGGCTGTATTTAGAGAAGACAGATGGCAAATGCAGGAGCAGAGGCTCGAAGGCAGCCGATGGCTTGTGGAGCAGCTATGCAGCTCCGAAGTCAAACATCTCAAATATTTGCCTGGTGACCAGTGCTTCAGATTTCATTGCTTCCTCAAGTCCTTGTCCTGGCTGCAAAGTGACATGCAAATACCTATAGGATTGCACTGGGATGGATTTTTCCTTTGCATAAATCTATAGAATTTCATATGTTGTGAAAATCTAATTTGACTAAATGTTCCTGCTCTAAGAACAACAGGCAGATGTAAAATGCATGCACACCTAAATTCTTTTAAACAGTTAAGAACAATGCCAAACTGAAGAAAAAAGCCCAGAGAAAACACATCTTACTTCAAAAATATTTGAATCGGTCCCACTGATTTAACTCCACCTATTCCTGCAGTACAGAGCAGGACTTTTGGTATGGTTCAGACCGCAAACTCCTCACTTTTCTGTTTGCTGACCAAAGAAATCTGACTGCCCTCGATGGGATTGTTTCCATCATTTGGAGCTCAAAAGCATAAGTGGTTCACACTTCCCTTTTGGTAGGGTTTTGTTTTGTCACCAATGTTTCTCTTGGTCTCCTGTACAATAACACTGCCTGTATCAGTGGCAGTTCCAAAGCAACCAATTCATTGTAGAAATGTGGCCAGTTCAGTTCAGAGCTCCAATCCGGAGGAGCACACATACACTGCTTTCAGTGAGTTTCTTCATGCTTAAGTGTCCGGTTTTGATTTTTTTGAGGTTTGTGAAAGAGTTAAATGTTGATTTTAGAATCTCAGCGTCCTTTCCACCAGAGAATTATATTTCCACATACCATTATGGCAAATTTTACTAATGCTTGCCTATGGGGATATCTGGGTAATGGCACCATCTGACTCTTATCATAATTTGATTCAAACTCATATTGCTTTTACATTTTATTTCTCTTTGCCATTCTGGCTTGTAACAACCAACAGCAGGCTGAAATTTTACCTAAATGAGAGCATTTTTGCTCAGTGAAAGAACATTACTCTGTGCCATTTGCTTAATAGTTCACATTACTGTGTAGGCAGCGTTGCATCCTTAGGCCAAGTTCCTGGCACCCAGCTTGTTAGAAGTTTCAAGGGCACCATAACAGCGGCATCTGTGTGGTAAAAACCTTATTGTCTGGGCAAACCACGGTTTCTCAGGTAGACCAGAAGTCAAGAAAAATCTCAACTTTATTCATACATGGGCAGAGGTAAATGGAAAAAGGCAAGCTACGCTGCTGCCACAACATACCCATGCTTCCTAGTGAAAACAGCCTTTATTAATACATGTTCATAGTGTTAGTATCATAAAAATAAGGGATGGACTTTGCCACCTTCGTGTTGTGTTTTCTGCATGAGCTTTCAATGATATTAATTGCCCCAAATAAAAAATGAAGAAAAAAAATAATAAAGGAGAATATGTTGAATTGCAAGGACTAGAAGAAAACTACCAAAGAGAGGAGCTGAGTCTAATGTGGATCAATATTGTGGTGACAAGTGAGACAAACTATCAGCTTACTGCAGTGCAATCCAAACCAAAGGGGAGCTGACTGTAGCAGTAAGTGGGCCTGACCCTTCGTGCTTCGTAGCCAGAAAGAGTTGCAGACAGAAGAGAGGCTGCACGGAGGGCTGAGATGTGACAGCAGAGCCCTGAGTATCTTTGCTATGACAGGAGGAAAAGCACGGAGAGCCAGGTGACAGGCAGCTGCTCAAGCTCCCTGTGTAGCAGAGCGTGTATTTGAGCAGAGAATGCCGATATCCTCAGAATTTCCCGTGTTTGCAGGATTCCGCTGCAGTGAATAAAACCACCAGTAATGTCAAAGAACTGATCTGTGGTCAACAAATGTTCATGTTTCCTTGGCGTTTACCATGTTCAGAGTTTGCTTAGTTTGCTTAAAACACACTGAATCTGCTAGCATATAATCAGTGAAAATAAATTGATTTGCCTTCTCCATACAATGTTGGGGGACACCAGCAAACACGTTAATTAGTATGAAAGATACTGTGACACAGTACAAATTCACTAAAGTGGAATTTCAACTTGGAAGGAAAGGAGCATCCTGCCTACCTTACCTCTGGCTCCTAACTCCTTCCCCACAGCCCAGGAGCTACATGCAACTGTGCTAAAAGCAAAACTTGGATGTATTCTCAGGATAGGGAAAGTGGCTTTGATCAGGCTGGAAAAAAGTTCATATTCAGATGAAAAGACTGTAAAAAAAGCAGCAACCATAAAAAGGAGTATGAGCTGCACCACCAAGAGCAGAAAGGTATTTCAGACAGATCAGATTTTGTGTCCCATGTCCTATATCCTACATTTGCTTCCAGAAATTAAAGACAATAAATCTGCAATAACTATGGAACCATTTGCCCCAGTCCATAGTCCTTTGAAAGCTTAAAGCAATGTTAGCAAGTTAACATGCTTCAGCATTGATCCTAAAACATGTTAGCACTAGTTATTTACCTCTAGATGTAACTGTTGTTCTGGAAAAACGTCCAGTCTCTTTTGATACTTGCTAAAAGCCAGTCAAGTGTCCAGGGAAACTGCAACAGAACGTATCCTAGGTAAGAAGTGTTCTACCTCACAAGCACATTTCAGAACTACTTATTTATGGCCAGAACCGATATATATCAAATTTAGCCATCTCTTCCATTTGTAAATGTCATGACTTCCCATCATCTGGCATTTTTTCATTATTGTTTCCTGTGAATTTGTTCAGTCTCCCTATTGTTTGCTGCTTCTCATTTAAGAATACTGCAATTTGTATTTCAAAGTGCTAGAATAAAGTGTCGAGTCCACCTTTATTAACCTAGAACTCAACTCATGAAAACGTTATCCACTGCTAAGTTTCTATTTGCCAGCTTGCAACCAAAGTTTGCTGGAGAGCTGCTATGCTCCCACTGTAAATTAGGATGTGTTCTACAGAGCACTTCAAGCACAAAGGAAAACCTCACTGATCCATGCCCAGGAACCAGGGTCATTGCAAGCGAGCGAAGCTGGAAGCACCTCCACCGTGCTGAGCTCAAGAGTCAGCGAGGGGACTTGTAACACGAACCCTGGATGTCCAGACAATCATTAATTACAGAGGTAGTGGTTGTAAGACCATCTTTTCATCCTGAGGAGTATTCTGCATTTAACCAGCGAGACACACTGGTTAGGAAACTACTACACAGAAGCTGTATGTGCTAATGCTGCAAAATACCTTGGAAAAAAACAAACAACAATGGGAGTTTGAACTTCAAAGCACAAAAAAGGACTGGTATGAGGAAGGACTAAAACCAAATTGGAGTTTAAAATGACACAGACGCATGCAAAAAAAAAAAAAAAAGAATGAGAAATGGATTCCTTCTGAAGTTCCAGCTTCCTCTCTCCCCATAGTTCACCTTATTTTTCCCCTTAAAAGGCTGGAAGGACATATTTAACAGAATTTGATAAATACCCTGAATAACACAAGGAAGATGTTAGTTAGTTGATGAGGATCGATATTGATTGAGAAAGCTAGAGATTATTATTTTTAAACTACTGTAAAGTACTTCAGTGGCTTATGTTGAAATTATTTCAGAAATTGTTTTTAATACACATCTGCCTGTACTTCTAAAGCAGGTGAAACAAGTTTGATTTTTCAGCTTTAAAATTCTGAGACCCTTAGTTGCTAGGAAACCAGCAAATCTAATTCCTGTGTCTCTTATAGCACAAAAATATAACTATATACTGATTCTCTCCGAGAAACTCACACTATGTATTTTTTAACTCCCCCTTTTGTCAGTGATTTGAAGCTTATTTTTGATTCATTTCGGCTAAAGAAAAGGCACATCAGTTATAAAGCTATCAGTAAATATGTTAACAGAAGAAAAAAAGATGGAACATCCTTTTATGGGAATTTTTCATTTATCTCATTGCTGGAATAAGAAATGACTGAGCAGCAAGCGATAAGGTCTTGAAATTTACTTCTAATATGGATTCACAAATTTATCTTTAATATTTCATTACCATGATTGTTGATCATTTCTGGTTCAGAAGATGGCTTTGCAGACAATCAATCTAGTGTCTTTATGAGCAACATCCTTCATAAACATATGTAGAAGATCTGTGCTTTCATTACAGCAGAACCCGTTAACCATCTATCTACGTACACCCATCTGACCTTGCGATTACTGCCTTATCTATATGATGCATTGCGACAGAGTTATTAATTCTACTTCCTTCGACTTTTATTCTTTGGCTTGGCAGGTCTACCAGGAAAAATAGCACATATTCCATTAATAACAATTACAATTGACACGATGGGAAGCTGAATAACATTTTATCCAAAAAGTACTATTTGGCCTGTGGATGTAAGCAAATATAAGTACCCTGAATTCTGGGAAACTCGTCTCTTAATTTGTGTCAAAGAAATGTTGCTATATGGCGAGAAACAGTGACAGTGTGCCCTTTTATGAGGGGAAGAAAAATTCAACAATATCACAGTAGAAAATCAATATCCCCTCCTCTAATTATCTCATATTTTCTCACTGTATGTCAATGAAAAACAGATACGGTGGTGAGAAAAGTTAAGATAGTCAGTTTGTTCTCTTTTAGGTTTCTCAAAATTCCAAAGTCACCATTTCTCTGTTTTTCTTGGGACAACACAGCCAACACGCCGGCAGGCGCCAGTCGAACATCCTCTCCAGCAAGCCCTGGCAACAGCAGCCAAGCCAAGTGCGAACACCCAGACACATTGCACGTCCTCGCTGCTTCTTCCCCTGCCTCCAGCAGCACCCCAGAGGGAGGAAATGTTCCTTCTTACAAAAAATGAGAAGTCTCAACTTGCACAGACTGTTTTTCTTCGGCAGGTTCAGAGCCTGCTAGCAGCCAGCCAGCTGCTGCCACAGGTGACATGGCAGTGCTGGAGGGAAGGCTCTCAGCCCCTGGTGATATTCTCTATGAGAGTGTCTGCAATTGCTTACAAGAGAATAGGTTTTCTCTTTGCCTTTAACAAAATAAATAGGAAGTGACACACAATAAACTGCATTAAAATGTTTAGACTGTAAATCACACACTTAAGCTGAGGAAATGGCAGACTTCTATGCTGCCACGCAGTCTTTATTCTGCCCTTTCAGGATTATGACATGTTTTTCAAATTCCATGATCTGAACTACTTTTCCAAACACTGGACGCTAAGCAAGATAAGAGCTCAGTGTTGGAAGATAAGTGCTGGGGAAAAACATCCAGCGTGCATAGAATTAAGATTGCACAAAGAACTAGAAATTGAGATTTCCCCAGTTCTCCAATTCTTGACCTTGCAACCGAGTCATATTTTTAATGTCTAACTTTAGTGAATACATCTGCATATACACTAATGGTATTATACACATATCTCAAATACACAGACAAATCCATTTGCTCTATTGAAAATCTTTCTATTAGGGAACAATTTTTTTAATCCTTTGCTCACAGAAGTAATCCTAACAGAAGGATCCTACCACAAAAAAATGTAACTATGCCCTAAGAGCTCACTGTGTACTTTTAAAGAGAAACCCTCCATCTAACATCCAACTAACAGCACACCAGTTACTCACTGGAGTGACATCCTTCCTTCACGCCCTGCAGCTGCCCACCATGATTCTTATATAAACCCCCAACAAAGCTCTAGAGAGAGCAGCGGAGCAGAGCTCTTTCATAAATCGAGAAGGAAAAGACTAGGATTGTTCTCCTGAAGAATATGACTACAGGAGGACATGATGAAAGGAAGGTAAAACAGATACGGAACCGGGGGCTTGCAAACCTAGAATGAGAACAAAAAGCTGAGTGTTTTCTTCTCCTTTAAAAAACCCCCACAACTCAAACAACTGTCAGAGACACCCTCAGCATCACCAAGAGCACGTTCTCCAGGACGTGCCTTGCTACAGCTGTCAGGTGCAGAAGGAACTGTATCAGTATCAAGATTTTCTATTCCAGCACTAGTATCTGAGAGAATAAGAAGATAAACAGTCTTCTCCCCAAAACACAAGGGTATTACAGCATGTCTTCACCTCCCTTCCCCTTATTCCATTAGCTCTAGGACTCCGTCTCTCTCATTGGCATCTTCTTTTACAGAGAAAACCACATCCGAACTGAAAACAGGAAGAACAAAAATGTCAAGAGCATGGTTCACTGCAGCTGATGATAATCTGCCCAGAGGAACAGCATGACCAAAGCTCAGTCACTCTCTCTGTGCTATAGCCCTGCGAGAGTCAATCAAGCCCGTGTTAGCTTGGCTTCGATTATCGAGGTTTATCATTTGAAGTGGCTTTTCAAAGCCACCCAACGCGCAGCTGAAATAAGAAGCTTGCAATAAAACCACGGCAGTTGTACTGGCCAATCGAAAGTAAAAAGGAGAACTCGGATTGTACAATCAAGCATTGATTTGCAAAATTATTACTATAATTGAAGAACAATGAAGGAATAAAACATAGAACTAAATTTCAGCCACCTTCCAATCAGCCACCTCCATTCTCTATTCATCTGTTGTTGCTATTTATCAAAGAATTTACTTACAAAGAAGTTGAAGGCTGCAGTTTGGAAAGATACATGTTTCTAAAGCAGCTGAAACTATCTAAATTAAAAATGCAACAAAGCACACGTGGAGGGTGGGAAGAATAGGTGCAACAAGAAAGAGAAAAAAAGAAAGACAAGAGGCTACCGTTCTTGTACGTGGAGAGCACAACCTGCAAGAGAATTGCTGACCAGTCACTGCAGCAAATGCAGCTTACGAGATGCCACTGTGAATATAAGGCAGGTAAATCAGCTGCTGGTAGACTTAAGAAAAGAACCAAAATAAATCTAGGAAAAGAGTTGGGCTCATACACAGTTTCTTTGAATTTTCCTGTCATTATTAAAACCCAGGCTGTACAGAGAAGGTGCAAAAACCATGCTTATTTAATTGCCATATTAGTGTAGGTTTCCTATCAATATTAAAAAAGAGTGTACGAGAGTCCAAAATCACCAATTTCCATGCTTCTTACTCTGCAAAATTCAAAGGGCAGGAAAAAAAATTTTATTTACACTACCTCTGCTCCTATATATACTTCCTTAGGTCTGAGTAGCATGTGCAGGCTCTTAAGAATAAGTATCATCCTGACTCCAACTACCTGAACAGATTGTCTGAAAACAATCCTAGCTGTATCTCTACACTTAATTCAGGCTCTGAGCCCGAATTTAAGCTCTGAACATGGAGAAAAACTACTGCAGTTGCCTCCACAGCTGTGGGTTCCCTCCCCTCCTTTATCTGTAGGCAATTCTTGGAGGCTAAAATAGAAAGGTACAACAAATGAGGCTTAACAACCTGTGCTTCTGC
>WEIS01001791.1:0-26967 GCA_013389965.1 Todus mexicanus | reverse complement strand
AAATAAAATAAAATAAAAATTAGGAAAGGAAAATAAAGATAAAGAGGCAGTTACCATCCATTTCACCATATGCTTGGACAAAAGTTTAAAGCCTCTGCTCTCGCCAGTAGAGAGAGAAGAGCTAGGTACCTCCCTTGGTCACGGTTAGGACCAGGACCAGTGTAGATTAAAAACCCCATAGGCAAAGTTACATCATAAGTGGCTGTTTTATTGGGGAGATCTCACAGAAGTGGGTCCAAGGGAGGGAGGAGACTGATGGCAGCCCAGGGAGGGCTGTTTGTATGTAGGGACAGAACAGACAGCCCTGGAACCAGGGTACAGAGCTGGGTGAGAGAGATGCTGGGGTGAAGCAGGGTTATTCAGGTGCAAAGCCCCAAAGGAGGGCTCAGGATAGAGGTGGTGCAGCACAAGAGACAGGCAAGGAAAGGACCACAGGCAGCTGAGGTCTCATTTTTTTTAACAGAACTACCCATTTCCTTGCTTTTCTGCCTATGCATAGGCTACCAGATCCCAAGCTTTCCCCTCCTTGCATTTCATACATCCCCCATCTCACTTTATAGACACATAGAAATCCTGGCTTCTTAAATCACCAGCTTTCCTTCAGGAGAAGGTTTGACAGCAATCTCAGAGAACAGATGACTAACCCCACGTCCAAGGAAGGCGAGCATGGGGATCACATTCTCCTGAGCGATGCACTGCAGGATTCTGGGTGCTCCATACAGCCCTCCCATGCAGGATGCCAGGGATGAGATGTACAGCCCTAGCAAAAACAAGAAACCCACCAAGGATACCTGGAAGAAGTGGAGAGAATGCAAAATTGATTATACTATTCTTTAAGGACCCCCCAAGTGGTCTTAAATACATGTATTTTAAAAGATCACATGTATGTTGTAACATTGCTAGATGAAGACAGTGAGCCCTGGGAAAGCAGCAATTTAACTCGTCTGTGGTATAAAGTGCAAGCAATTAATACAGGAAAATTATCCCATAAAAGTAATTTAATACTGAACATCCTGTACCGACAGAGCCATTTGACAAGTTCATATCCAAGAAATTCTTTGTCACTTGGAGCAATTGCAGCAAAGCAGCAGCTATTAGATACCCCTTAAGTAACTGGAAGTGAGTTTATTTCAGGAGACATCACTTATATACAGAGCACATCATACAGGAAAAGCTGCCCAGGCTTCCAACCATCCAAAACAGGAAGACAAACCCCTCTGTACCGGAGGGGAAAACCAACCCTGAAAGAAAATCCACAGCAAAACCAAATCAAAATTGCCACTTAAACAATTGGCATCTCAAAAAAAATACGCTCGAAGGATATAATACAATGACTTTATTTTCCTGTCTTCAATGAGAAAAGAATTTCCTTTGGCCNCAGCGCATGCTTTATTAGAAGGAATTACAAAAATTTACATGTCTAAAGCTGATTCAAGCTACATTTGCCTTTTCCTCATCTATGAAATCCACATGCAGCAAAAAGGAGATTGGGTAAAAAGCCATAAAATGCTTGTTGTTTGGGGAAGGCATATAAAATTAATGTAGTGGTTCAGAACCATCTAAACCTCCTACCACAACATTTCTTTTCCCCATGAAACTCCACTTGGCCTTTTGAATTTTATTTTGTGAGACAGAAGAAACTTGAGGCAACGATGAGGAGATATCAGCTTCCACTAGACCAACAGACAGGCACTCAATGGGGAATCTTCCCTTCCTTCGCTTATAATCCTGCCCTGCTCCGAGAAATACTTGGAAGAAATAATCAGTTGTGCCAGACATTGTATATTATTTTAGCTGCCAAAAATGTTTGCATTTAAATATACTACTTGACATTCAAATCAGGGTTAGAAGGGGAAGAGTCCTCTTCACTGAGGCTGATGAAAGGGTTTGCTGGGGGTTTTGAGCACAAAGAGTGTAAATACTTTGTAAGAAATGGACACTTCGAGCTCATTAGAAGTGAAATTACTGAATCTCAGTTTTATGTTTAAAAAGCCAAACAAGTATTATAAGGGGGGGAAAGTAGCCAAGTACTCGCTCACCTGTGAGTGACAGACAGGGAGACTTTGGATATGTAATGATCCCTCCCAGCTCCCTCTCTCCAAAGTCCATTAAATCTAAAATAGCTTGTAGTAACTCAGAGAAGTAACTTGAATATTGGGATTGTGTTCCATACTAGGGAAAAGAAAACTGATTTTGCTTTTTGGGGGGGTTGTTTGTTTGTTTGTTTAATAATGTTAAATATAAATCCCCTCAAATATCTTCACATTCTTTACTGAAAGATTTTTTTATTTCCCCTGCCCCCACATCCCACCCCAAGGGCTCTGAAGTGAAAACACAGCTTTAACAATCTTTTCCTCTTTGATTAAATTCACTTAAAGTCGATTCTTTTCTGTTACTGTACTTTTCGCCCACTATGTCATTGACGTTGCCTTAAAGAAGGGAGGCTCATTCTTTTTTCCCCTGAAAGAGAGACTATTTTTTACCTTATCAGGAAGTGGCAGGAGGCCCACCAATAATAATTTTGAGTTTATTTTGGGGGCTGGAGGAAATCTAGTGCTACAATTACTTAGAGAGAAATCAAAGTCAGAGTTTCAAATTGGTATTTTAGATTAAAATCACGTTACAAATCAAATAAATGGCAAACATCTCAATTTTAAGTTAATCACAAGAAACAGCATCAAATACGGTGAACCCATGATTTTGGATAATGCTGAATAATAGAAAATTAGGCCTTCCGTATCCCATTGAAAGTAGGACAATGGCACACAATGAAATCTTTTGCTCTCTTTTTAAAGGCCTGCAATGATAAGGTTCATTGCCTGTAACACTATAAACCTCCCTCCTGTACATACACCCATGTGGAATGTCTCGAGTTCAATAATCCTCTTGCTCACCCCGCAATTAAAACCTGCTAGATATGGAAATGTAAGCTTCGCTTGACTTAGTAAAGATAAGCAGTGGGGTTCTTTAGAGATTTCAATTCGGTCTAAGCTTTCACCAACGAGAAAGGATACATTGACTAAAATACAGCATTTATCATTAGACCACATTAGCATATTTTAGCTCTTAAAGCTATTGCTGGGTGATTATGCCAAGATTCGGCATTACTGGATATGCTGGTGAATGCAAAGCTACTCAAATCAATTGTAGACTGGGATTTGTAATGGGGAAATCCCCCTGAATTTCAATGAGAGATGTGTACTCAAATTCCTTAGGCTTTCAAAAAATACAAGCATTCAGTAAGGCAGAAGGCAACCCAAAAGCACCATTATACAAAACCACGCTGAGTTATTTGAACAAATTACCTTCTCTGCTATCATGAAGTCATAGCGAAGTGACTGACGGGTACAAATGGCTCCCAACAGAAAAACAAAGACCATGTACAGAAACCACCTGCAAACAAAAATAAACTTTTTTTCCAGCAAGAGAAGACCATTGAGAATTCTGTCCATTAGTAGAGCCAGAAGAAGGTCAAATACCCTCAAGCTGGGTCTTCAATCACTCTGCATCAGCTATTCTTGAACAGAATCGCTTAGGTTCACTAAACTTAACATTGGTCCACGTTATTTACCCACTACAATGTACCAGAGACAGCCACAGTGTGACCGCACAGTACCCCTGAGGAGAAACTACATGCACTCTTGATGTGTGCATGAGGGGAATAACCCAGTCCTGTGGACAGACTTTTTAGTAGGGCCTGTAGTGATAGGACCAGAGGTAATGGTTTTAAACTAAAGCAGAGTAGGTTAGACTAGATAGAAAGAAGTTTTTTACAATGAGGGTGGTGAAACACTGGCCCAGGTTGCCCAGGGAGGTGGTATACACCCCATCCCTGGAATCATTCCAAGTCAGGTTGGATGAGGCTCTGAGATGCCTGACGTGGTTGGAGATGTCCCTGACCCCTTCAGGGGCGTTGGACTAGATGACCTTTAAAGTTCTCTTCCAACCCTAACCATTCTCTGAGCCTGCAGGTACAGAGGTCCCCTCATCTGGTAGTAACGTTAAACACCACAGCCAGTCTGCTCCCCAACATTAGTCATGATCCTCCTCAGGTGTCTCTGGCCTTTCCAATGCTTAGGTGGAGGGATAAGCTAGTCTGTCTGCAAAACCCAGGCAGTGGAGGTATGAATGACCATAGCCTATACATCTGTGATACTTTTGTGTCCTGTGGAATCCCCTTGCTTAAAAGAACCACCAGTTTCAGAAGGAATTTCTCTAAATTCTGAAGATCCTTGCTTTCTCTCTGAACCTTGGTATGCAATGAAAGTAATAATTTCAAAAGCAATTTTGGTGGCAATGAAAGCAGGCAGAAAAACCTACTGGCATGTAGTTTTTTTAACATGTAACGTTATTTTACTCCTGGAAGCAGCATTTCCTGTGGGAAAGCCCTGCTTGCTGTGCAGGGCTCCTGCATTCTCCTGGCCTTGCAGGTGGGAACCTGTCTTGGCTCTATTTTCCCACTAATAAATATCAGATTTTTAAAAAATGATTTATAGGGGTTTATATTTTCAATTTATATAGAAAAAGAAAGCACTTTGAAATCAACAGCAGTAAGGGACAAAATCATGCACCTCAAGCCTTCAAGAACTTAGCATCCCGCTCTGGGACAGCTGGGCAGCAGGGGAACAACCGCTCTAGCACCAACACATGTCCTACCCAGTGGAAGAAGGACTGATCACATCTGCATTAACAAACCTGTTCTCTAACCCACCCAGAATAGGCAGTGGTAATGGATGACAATTTGAATGAGAGCCAGACTTTAATTTTCCAGATGGCTGAGTAATAAAAGGTTGATGGGAATATGAAATGGATTGGTCACATCCAGGGCAGCCTCCAAAGAGTGAATTTCCCCCAATCTATGACTTACGAGGTGCCAATAGCAGCCAGAGACCCCAGGGGGATGTTGGTAGCAGGCTTCTGGAGATCTCCACTCATATTGAACCCAGCCATCACACCTGTGTTTTGTAGACATAAATGCAATTTAGAGTTAATCTAAGTTATAGCATATGTAACATATATTACAATATGGAATATAATTTAATCAATCAGTTAATTGACTGCTTCAGAACAGTAACTATCATTTTATTGCACTGCCATACACACAAATGCTGCCTCCCGTCAGAAACTGTTTGTGTCTTTAATAGAAGCAAGCCACCACTAACACGTCTACAAAGAATCCTTTGTCCAGTTTAAACAATGCTGGGAGGGAAAGGAGGAAAAAAAAAAAAAAAAAAAAGAAGAAATCTGAACAAACCCCATCTTATCTTAATGCAAGCCTCACAGAAGACAGTGCTGTCCAATTGTTGAAAAGAAAAATGCTACTGTTCATCACAGCAGCGCATTCAGCAGGTGGTACTGGCCCCCCTACCAGATCCATTACAGGTCCCTGCATTCATCAGGGACAACCGCCGTTACAAAACAGCCTGTCCTGTCCACACTTAATGATGATCATGTGCACATTTAGCAGAGGGAATAACAGTGCTCAGCACGTAGGTGGCACCTGCCAGCCAAGGGATCTGCTTTGGAAGTCGACATTATCTCTGCTTCACAGAGAGGAAAACAGAAGAGCTGTGAAGGCAAGTGATTGTCCCAGTGTCACGTAGAAAACACATGGTAGGAGTAAGAATAAAGTACTTGACTGTTATTTTAGGCCAGAGTACAGGGTATTGTACAATGAGGGACAGTCCTTAGCCTAAAAAATCACCATCAAAAGACGCAAGAAGTGGAAACTGGATGGCCAAAGGATCACAGTCTCCATATTGAGGTTAGGAATCCAAGGTACAAACCGGTTAAGAGGCTTTGCCCATATTTGAAGGAGCAGTCACACCAGACTTTGCAAGAAAACATAACTTATCACATTATCCCAAAACCATCCTTAGAAGACTTCAGATACCTGTTATAAACTAACTAACTAAATAATGAAAAATCTCTGATGAGAATTTGGACAATATGAAGGCAGGACAAAAGATCCCGTTTAAGATTAACTTCTGCTCATCACTGTTCCACCTCTCGGATGTCAGACTAACGTCTTCATAAGGACATGCAGGCCAGGTGCCAACCAGCAGCACTCATGGAACAGTCCATGGGAGCTGGGGTGAGATCACCACAGAACAACAATGAGAAGGAGGATGCCAATGCTATGGTGATCGTACCATCTGCCAGCCCTGGCAGCAGGGGCCCAACCACACTTTGGGCTGTCACTCAGCTGCCAAGTCCAGCAGTCATTCCTCATTTTCAGAAAGCACAAGAATTTTGAAGTCACTCTCTAAGGCTGCAAGTCTGAGTGACTACAGCTCTAAATTGGTGACAACTCATAGCATTCCAAAGCTCAAATATTGATCGCTGCTTGCGAGGGTTTTCTCCCAAGACAAAGGATAGACAGGAGCTGTGGGACAAATCCCAGGGCAAAAGGGACAAACCCAGCTCAGCCAGATGGATGCCTTCACTACAGATCTTGCATGGCCACCAACAACAACAGGGAGTAATGGTGGGGAAGCTAATCAAGGAACAGGGGCTCCTCTCCCTGCTCTGTCCTGCACTTTGCTGTGCCTTTTCATAGCTCCATCTCCCCGTCTTCTCAATGGGAATCGTAACACTTGGTCTCCTTGCTGTGCTACTGAGAGGATAGCACATTAATGATCACAAGGCACTCACATGTTGCCAAACACATCAGCTAAGCATCTAGGGCTTTATTTAAGTATTATTATTTTTTTCCTTGATCATTTTTCCCCCGTTTAGCATTCCACTCAGCAGCCATCTTTTTCTGTCCTCCTCTCCACCACTGAGCCAGAGGCCCCACAGCTGCTCCCCAGTCCCAAGAGGCTCCTGGCATTCTTCACCTCACAGAAGACCTGTCTTCCAGATTCAGACCAGATTTGAATCCTTGACACCATACCGAAAACATTACAAATCAAAATGAGTTCTTAATTTTCTCCTGGAAGAGTATTCTGTGGATGTACTTCTAAACGGCACTGCTAAAAGCCCATCAACTGGAGTGCCCTTCCTCAGATAAAGCTTCCAAGTGCTGTTCCAGCCTTGCTCATTTTACATAGCTACACAATAGCTGAGGTTGTGAAAAGTTAGGAAGGTAGAAGGCCATGGAAATGATCACAAACACCATGTTAAATGAAGTCTCTACGAAGCACTCTTCAGTGACATGCTACTTTGCAACTTGGGGACAAAGCAGAAAGCTGAGAATACTCTTCATTTTTCTTTCAAAGGGAGCAAACTTTTGTCAGAAGGACAGCTGTTAATCTGATGTGTCTCTTGGCCAAGTTTCCCAAACATCTGACACTACTTCTAAATCTTCCAGCTTGAGCTTGACTCACCTCTTCCTCATCCAAACTCCTGCCTCAGCAAAGCACTGGGGAAACACCAAAATGGTGTTTTCTGAGCTGAATATGAAAAAAGTTGAAGACGTGAGTCATCGGCACAGCAATGACTGCACAGCCTAGGCCACCTCATTGCCTCCCTCCCACAAACCCACGCATATTCAGGAGTAGCCAGAAGATGACCTGCCAGAACCCACATAAACAGAATCTTGAGATTAATGATTGACCTCCTGCCCGGCAGCGACCAGGGTCAGATCCAGGCCAGTGCACACCATTAGCTTCTATTAGGGCCCCCAGGAGGTCACCATACTCTCATGGCTTCTACTGCCAAAGGCCAAGGCCACCACAGAGGGAACCAACACAGTTATTCTCACCCACTCAGGCCAAAGCCATCTCCTCTGTGCGGTAGCTATTAACCTTACTAGGTTAACTAGGTGCTTTTAACCTTACTAGTATAAAAGGACATTTCTTCCTCCAGACACAGATCTGTCCCTAGGGAAATGGTCAATCCCTTCTGAACTTAAGCAATCATATCTACAGATTGTCCATGGAGAAAATTATCGACCTCTCTGTTTCAACGAGATAGCAAGCTGGATTTTCCACACTGGCTATTATCTCAGAGAGCAGCAGATAATGACAAAGCTTCTGGACAAGGAAGCATGAAAACACAGTCAACTCAGCCAGGAAATTATGGCTGAGACAGTCTGTACATTGCTGCTGTTCCCAGTGCGATCCTGTCCTGGGCATCATCCAGGCAGTGGATATGTGCACAAAGGGACCACCTACATTGTACATAAGACACAACCATCAGCTCCACCAGCTCTGGCTTCTAACTCCACCAGCTATGGTTTATAATTGTAGATAGGACTCCTTGCAAATGCCTATTGCATTTTACAGTGAATTTACTATAAAATATAAAAGGAATTTTTTTTCCTTCACCCAAGAGATGAAGAGTGGAAAAACTTAGATAAGAATTGTAGTTGATTTTTTTTAAAGGGCCAAATTCTCCACTGATGTAAGCTGGCACCTCTCCATAGACTTCAGTGGAGTTGTGCCAGTTTACATCATTTGATAGCTTAGCCCAAAACTTCTAAATCTATTTGCTGTCATTTTGCAAGTGCCAAATATGGTTTATTTCAGAACTGGTTTCAGTACAATGATATTTTCCACTAACGCTGCTTCAAACATCATCTTACTTTCTTCTATCACATGACAACACGCTTCTTTCATTAGACAGAAAACTTCAGGGATTTAGTAGAGAAAGAAAAACATTCTCTGCACAACAGAAATGACATTTATCTTCATTTTTAAAATACATTGACGGTTCCACGGCTGCTGCTAGGAGCTGAATGTGAGCAGGCAGCTCCTGAGATTCCTTCCCTGTGCAAGTGGGGCATTTGCGTATCACAGCGTGGCTCGAAATGTTTGCATTAAGAAGGTATTTACAAACATGCAGAAAAATGTCTGGTTAGTGCCCAGATTCTGTGCAGGGCTATGTTCACATCTTCTGTAGCAAGTACGTTAATCTTTTTCATTGTAGCTGGTAAATCTGAGTCTCCCATGCCCATGCACTCCCATTTAGACCAGCTCTAGCTGTATGTTTTGGATCACCCAGCTACTTCTCTATTATTGAATGACATACTTGAGGGACTAAAGCCAGCTGCACTTCCAGCTGAAAGGGTTTAAGCAGCTATTACCCAGGAAGCAAATGGACCAGCCTCTGCCTACCACCACTCAGCCGTAAGACCAGGATAACGTCACTCGCATTGCTGGAGTCATACCAATAAGACAGAGAAACAGAGGAAACAACCCAACCCGGAGCAAAACGATCCAAGGAGGTTTCTCGTAGGAGGCAACATGTCACTACCAGTCTACAAAAGGCTGGGACAACCATCCCATCCCCTCCAGTCAAAGCATGCAATCAGCTGCTCCTCCTGCCTGTTTGGCCCAGGCAAGGGGCTCCCTGCAGCGGCTGTTTCTCTCTGCTTTTAGAGCTACCAGCCTGTATTTCTGAAATTTCTGTTTCACTGTTTTTTCTGGTGGAAATGGGCAGCTTAAACCCACTTTTCAGTACATCCCAGAGACCAAACGTAAACCAGTTGAATTCAGATAACCATTTCAGAGGGTGAGGAAAGAGCTTATCCTGAAGAGATCAAAATAGTTTCAGATCAAAGAGGAACATTTAATCTCAGAAAGGCCCAAACATCTTGTTCCACAATTTCCTAAACATTTTTTTACAAAAACTCTGTTTTCAAAACAGCATCTTAGATTGTAAACTAACATATGCTAAAAATTAAAAGGAATAAACACAACATTTAATAATTAAAGATAAACAGAACATTGCTTTGGGTCAAAGAAATGTTTCATACTGGCTTAAAGCAACCCCTCGAAACTAAACAACAGATTGCTTTGCTGAAACTTTCCCCAAACTTCTGTTGCATCTTAATGCAAAAGAGTTTGCTTCTAGTGCTTCAGATGGGTCACTGTGGGGGTCCCAGTAGAGGCAGGTATCACTTAGGAATGATGCTGGGCAGGAGCAGGAGCATGGGCTGGAGGTGACAGCCTGGGAATGTTCTTGTGCCCCTGATGCTCCTTTTCATGCAGAGGTGCTGGGGATTGACATTGCCACTCACTCGCAACCTGCATCGCACTGCCTGCCCTGCAGCAGACGCACTGGCAATCCTGTCACATCTCACCACCCTGCTATTAATGCCGCTGCCAAATCCATCCCTGAAATGTCATCTCCAATCTTGCAGACTACCTGTCCTGCTGGCAAGCACGGGCTGCATCCAGGCAGCACCCGCAATGCAGTGGGAAGCAGCTCCGCTCCAGCACATGCAATGCCAAGAAACCCAGGGAGTTTCTCTGCGGCCCTGGCATCGCAGCCCCACTGCTGGGAAGGAGGCAAGCTAAGACAGCATAGGTTGGGCAAGACATGGGACAACCATCCCTCAGTCACTGCCCCAGTCCTAGGAGATATGAGTTTTATTTCCAGCACTTCTGAATATGCACTGGGTTCCCCATTTCTGATCTGCACCAGAGAAGTCTTGACTCTCACCCTAAAAAATTCTTAATTAGATCACAAATTCTTCCCTGTGGAGCACCAAACACAATCCCATGTTTTACGAGGCTCCTGAACACTGCAGTGCCACAAATAGCAATAACAGGAGCAATAGCAATGTTATATGGTACCGCTGGCACCATCACTCCGAAGAAATAATTTTAATCCTGTAAATAACCAGGCAATTAAAAAGAACGCATGAAAAGGCTGTGCAGCAACCAAAGTAATTATACATCAGCCCAAACTGTATTTTCAGAGAATGTTTAACATTACTACTGGTATTACAACTGCTAACTAACAAAGCAACAGGCTGCCCAGGCTTTAAATAAATTATATCTATTAGTCTTGGCCTTCTTCCTAGCAGTCAAGCATTAGCAGTGATGAAGAACCGTTTAATATGGCTAATCATGGTAATTTTCTGCACAGCTTTTTCATAACTATCCCTTCTTCCATAACCAGAGAGCTGGTTGGGGGGGGAAGCGCATGGCTCATGAGGAAGGTCTCTTTCTTTGGCTGAGGACTTCATTGGGCCAGGCAGCATGACAAAAAAAAAAAAAAGAGGGCAGACCCCAATAGTTCAGGCAGGTGTTTCCCAGAAAAAAATCGAGACAGAGGCATCAGCCACCCTGATAAACTGGGTGAGAGGATTAGGATTGCAAAGGAAAATTTGAAGTGCTGCACTAGGTGCACCTGACAAAGTGACTTCCTCCAGTCTCATCTGTTTCATGAACCCTTTTAGTTTGTCTCCTTGCACCGCAGCAATTCTGTAGACAATTTACAGTTAGTTGCTTAGAGCTAATCCTCTGAAAATTCATTCTGTAATCCAAGGATTCATCGCTATGGAAACTGCTTATAATCAGTACTTTTTATAGCTTAACAAAACCAGCATCAACAAAAGGTATTGTAACTCCAACTTATAGTTATTTCATTCCAACTGGAGACTGCCAGCTTTGGAAAGGGGACATGGATCTTCCTGGTAATTTAAGTGAAGGAATAATACGGAAGTATCCAGTTAAGCTCATAAACAGGATCTCTGCTGACATGCAAAGATGCATCCATGACACTGCGCAGAGAGTGATGGGCCAGCATCATGAGCAATGGCATCAGCCCAGCTTGGCCACCTGTCCATGATAAGCATGGAGAGAAAGCCCACTTATGCTCTTCTGCCCTCTCAGTGCAATCATGTCATAAGCCTTATCTATTAAGGTAAATCATGACTGGCACTTTTTAAAACGCTTGATACCTTGTGGCCTGACAGCATTGGCCATGGTCAATGCCTGAGCCTTGTCCTGGGCAGGGAGGGATTTATATCATCAAGTCAACCCATAGAGTTGACCAGCAGTTTCTGACCACGGCGAGACAAGCAGCAGTGTGCAAAATTCGAGGTGCTGGAGGAAACCCTGAACATTTCAAACTGACCACATGAGTCTGCTACAGCCAAGTATGGTCCCACTCATCTTGCCTTGCAGTCCAAAGGAGCTCCCCTTGCTTCTGCTCATCTCTGAGATGTGGCTGTGGAGGGAAAGAGGCAGGAGAATAAAAAACTGTACCTGTGGCAGCTGGGAAGAACACTCCAAAAACAGTGAAGAAGGACTCCCCCTGGCTGTAGTCTGGCAACGTGTTGTTGAACATAAGCTCTTCTGAGTAGCCGACAAAGCCATGCTCTGTAAAGACATGGAGGGCAAAAGGAGAGCATGAGAAACCACAGGGACTGCAGGAGACTCTCCAGACTGGTCTCAGCAACCACACATTCTCTGAATACATGCAACAGCAGATGCTGTTTCCAGGGACAGTTTAAAAGGATGAATGTCATCTTATTTGGGGTGAGGGGATAAGGCAGAGGTCAGTGTGGTTACAAGAGTGCAAATGCCAGGGAAAGGTGAGGTGGTACACACTGTGAGGCACCATCAGGCTGGGCAGCTCTCACCAAGCCAGAACATGGATTGTATTGAGTTCTGTCTGCGAGCAAGCAGGACATATTCCCATAAAACCTGTTCATAGAGGAAAAACTGGCTGCAGGGATCAGCTAATATTTATACTTACTTAACTAGGCCACTTTAATCCTGTTTCCAAATAGAGGAAAATCACGCTGCCATAAGACAACAGCATCCCTGAGCAAGCTCTCACACTGTATCACAGCTCTGTGTTTCTGCCAGTGAAGTTCCTATACAGACAAGACCTGAGATGTGCTCATGCTGTGAAGCTGCTACCAAAACATCCAGTTTATAGACCAGTTGCCAACGAGCCCAGAGACAATAAAGACAGCTTATTGCAGGGTTGTCTCTCCCCTACAAGCTGGGTTTCCTAGTGAAGAAGGGAGAAAATGCTCTAACACTGCACACTGCTGCGTTGGGCGCTTACCCTCCTGAAGCCGCTGCTCTCCTCTTGCTGCGTTATCGTCTCCAAACCAGGGATAAACATGGGGCTGTGCACCATGACCAGCCACCATTCTCCCAGATCTTCTGCAGATGTTTTCATGGCGCAACAAAGAGTAAATGCCAAGACCTTAGGCTGTGCCCCACTCCTCACACTGAGTTCTGCCAAGTCTTTCCAAGGTCATATATACACGTTTTACTTTCCAAACAGAAGGTTTTACAGAAGATGGGCGAAAGGGGCAAGCAATGGGCAGGGTATCAACGTCATGCAACTGGTTGACTGAGTATGTAATACTGCAAGACCTGCAAGGATCCTGCTGTCTCACTTCATGCTGGAATGACCCCTCAAATTCTTCCACAAACCTGGATGTGTCGGGAACAGTTGAGCTTGACAGCTAACATGCTGGCAGGGCATGAATTAGGAAAGGTTTAAAGTCCTTATAGGTAGAAAAGATAAGTCATGAAAGGGGGTTAAGGAATTAATGATATGACTATTAAATTAATAATTTAATTTTCAACAGCAACATTGCTTTTTAATGGAGTAGTGTAAGTTGTGGAAGCTTCGCCTTCCTGTCAGTAATCCAAGTACTCGTGCCAGCTGTGGGTGGGAGGTGAGCAAAGTTGGTTCCTTTTCTTCTCCTGCCACTACAACCTATTTCCACAAGACATGTGACTGCAATAACTTGAATTTTCTCATTAGCAGGCAGGATGTTGTTTATGGCTGCAAAGGGTGATGGCCAGAAATTAAAAAAAGACTCCATCAAAGCTGTCCTATGCCTCAAAGACAACATTAATGATGTTTGGACAATAGATTAAACCGGAAAATTAAATCAGAGCTCTGAACACAAGACATACCATTTGAAGTCTCAGAATATAACTAACCACAGAGCTTTGAAGTTGCCACAGAAAAATCATATAGATAATAAAAAGTTTCCTAGTACATCTGCATTCATTGTGCTGCCCAAACGTGGATGGAAACACACTGATAGAAGAGGTCTCCTGCTGCTAGGCTTTTCAAAAGCACCAGCTATCCTCCCTAGGAACAAGTCACAGACAACACGTAAAGGGAATAAGCTCAGTGCAACACACTGACTTCTAGATCACGCAGATGTCTGCAGAAAGTGCACTTTCTGGAGAAATAAAGAAGAAGTTTGTGTAGGCTGTACATTCCTGCAAGACCAAACCTGAGTTCTTTCAACTGGAATTCATGCCTGTGACAGCACGGCACATGGGCTGGCTGCAAAGCTCCCACCAAACTGTTCAAGGAAAACTCCAGTCCTTGGCCAAGGGTTTTTACACAAAGTGCTCATCATAGAAATGTTAATGTTTCATTAGTAGACCAAAGAAGTGGGCAAAATAGTCATCTTGCCCCAAGGAGACTTGCAGACCTTCTCCAACCTGTGCTTCACAGTAGCGGCATCAAATATATCTACGTCATTCTTGACAAATGTTTGCCCCATCAATTCTTATTAATGTCCTGTAAAGTGGACTCTGGCCTCTCGATGGTTTACTCTCCTATTTTCCTGTCTTCATCATTTAGGTTTCCCCTACTGTTTAACCAAAATCACCCTGTTTGAAGTTCATGATGCTACTTCTTGTCTGATCCATAAGTTATTTTCATTTTTTAATACCATCCTTTCACCTACTGGAAACAATCCCCATCCTGCACTAGCACAGTCAACAGCTTCTGCCAGACTGTAAAATTATATGTTTGTCTTGATCAAACCACAGATTGTCTTTTTCATACCACTTCTCCAGCTTGTGCGAGATCATCAGACTTCCATCTGACTCTCTCAGCAAGGTGGCTGCAAGCCTTTCCAGCTCCAGCTGGGGTTATCTGCAAATTGAATCTGCATATTCTCTTCTCCCTCATCCAAGCAGTTAAGGAAAATATCAAATAATACCAAACCAAAACCAGACCCTTGCAGAACCTCACCAGGCACAGTGTCCTGTTTTGTGAGTGAACCACCTCTAAGTGGGGTCTTCCAACCAGATTTATGGGCTATATAACTCAACAATGGGCGGATCCAGGCACTTTGGGTGCCTTATGTCTTCCTTCTCATACAAAAGGTCAAGTTTACAACCAGACTACATTTTCTGTGATACTGTTTTGGCCATACCATGGTCAAAGGGAGACCATGAGACTAGTGAGTCCAATATCTGACCTGCACCTGTGTGCATCTGACCCATATTAATCTGAAGAAGCTGAACAATCCCTTGTGCTCCATCTATTTGTCTGCTGTTCCCTTTCCTACTTTACTCCCTTAAGTGTAAAGCCTGGGTGGAAAAGACAAAGCCCAAAACCATGGCAGGTGTCACTGGAACCACAGAAAATGACAGCAATGGATTTGTTGAAAGAGCCACAGGATGCGCCTACGACTCTATCCCACTTCTGCTTCCTTTCCTTGTGGCTCTGGTGGGTAAGAGGAAGCCCAGCCATCCCACATTTCCCATTTACACAGAACCAGGAGCTCTCTTGTCTAATTTAAGTTCACCTAAAAGTTACTTGTTATTGCAACCTCACTTCTCAGTCAATCACCCTCTCGTGAAGCAAATCTGACACCCCTTCTGATTGTTTTTACACCAGGATTTCCAATTGCCCCCGATTTCAGCAAGCTATCAGCATGCAACTGTGAAGCTGAGAACAACACGCTGTGAGCATCTCACAGCTGCCCTCACGCCTGCAACAGGAACAAGTCATCTGTGACCTTTCAGCTGTCATATTAATGGGACTAATTGTAGTTGACAGGGCAATTGGGTTGAAAATCATCCAAAACAAAACAGGAATCAGCAACTGAGACCAATCGGTTAAACCAACAGAGCACTCAATCGGTTGTTCACAGAGTCAATTATCCACATCCCATTGAAAGTGCACTTCAAAAGGACGAGCTTCGGAAGGAGAAGGGAAGGAAACGCGATAGGGTCTATATTTGGCTCTCTGATCTCTAAACAAGGCAAGATCATTCTACCAATTTCTTTTTGCATGTGTGTGTGTGTGTGTATAAGAGGATCTTTTCCCCCAGCTTACTGCTGGATACATAAGATCCAAGCCAGATTCCTCTCTCCTTGCTAATTACAAAATGTTTGTCTGACAAATTTTCCTCTCAATTAATTTATGCAACCCCACAGCATCTAAATCCTGCCTATAATGATCCTGCTCTCCGTTGGCTTGCAGACGGATGAAGCTGAACTGCAATAAACAATCTTCCCAGTGTCATGCTAGAAGGAAAAGAATCTGGTTCCTTCTCTGTGCCGTGTCAGCCTTATGGGAAATGCACAATAAAGAGTGGTAACAACTTATTGTCATCATTAGATACTCAATAAGGAGCAGGCAAATAATGAGTTTCTCAAGTGATTGAGTTGAAATAAATAAACAACAGGGGGGAAAAATTGACTTAGAGCAATGTCTGAATTATTCCTTCGATTTTTTACAAATTAATTCCTTCCAGTTGCTCTTATTAAAATGATATGATCAACAATAAAAAACACCTAGCAAGTTTCAAACAGAAGAGCTTCCAGAATGAGCATCCTCCATTCACAAGTGCAGGGGGACCCCAGGGGGCTGCACATCAGCCCACTACAGGTGGAGGAGGAGGAAAATGGCCAGAACTCTCATGTCCACCTGGCCACCACGGATGCCTGGGAGGAGGCACGAGCCTTTACCTGGTTGCCACTGCTGTATTCCCTCTCTGCCCTGGCTGGTTTCCATGTCTGAGTTTTTATTACACTTTCTCTCATCTCTCATCCCATGGAAGAGGATGAAAGAGTTGAGAATGCTTTTGGCACTTGGGCCCTTAGCAGGGCAGCCCCTTTGTGAAACCCAGGGTTTCAGAGTAGGGTTCAAGGAGGTTGGAGAAGGGGCACAAGGCAAAGCCATGGTTACATAGGGTCAGGCCATTATGCAATGGCACAGAGGACAACAGCACTGCCAAGTTCCAGGCAACCTGGAACTCATTACAGATTAGTCAAGTCTTGGCCAAATTCAATAAGCCTGTTCACAAACTTAAGGTTAAGTAAACTCTGGCACTGAGGCAGAGGCTAAATAATGCAAAAATGGAAAACCACCTTAAGAAACTCCCAGAAGATGGCCACATACTGTGCTCTGCTTGTGATTAGAGATTTTAATTATTAAGGTGAATGCTGAAGGCTTGAAATGGTAAGATTCTTTTCTTTTCCTAAATAAGTAAGCCTACACGTTCCCGCCTGGAAGGTACTTGCTGAGATTTGCTTTCAGAGGAACAGCTGGAAGTGTTTGTCTTGCAGCACATTTCCCAGGTCTGACCCCAGCATTTTCAGGATCCTGTGTGATGTAAGACACAGAGAGCCAGAGAGTAATTACATATCCTTGGCATAATTATCTTCTCTCTCTCTCTCTTTCCCGTTTCTCCTTCCATCTCTAAACCCTTCTGGCATAAGCTCTGAAATCCAGTCGTTCCCCTTGGGCACCAGTCCAACCACACACCCAGAGCAAGGTCCTGGTGTGGGTGCTAGAGACACCCAGACACAACAGTGTGGAGAAAACAGGAGTAGTCCTCAGAGCCTGGTCCTGCAGCTGCCATCCTCACCTGAACACATGCCTCTGCAGTAAGATAAAGTTTCACTCCTCACCAGCCACATGCTTGCATTTTCCTCCTCCAAATTCTTAGCCAAGGGCAAGATACAAGCCCACGACTTCTGAGCTGTTAACTTGCCAGTAGGCAAGTCAAGCCCTGTCAGGTTAGTAACTCTCAGAAGTTGTGGTCTATCAAATCACTGTTGGGTGCCCTACATCAAATTAATTTCTACATCGGTTGAAAAGGTCCAAAAGCCCTTGCAATACTTATTCTTCCCCTGCCTGCAGAAGTTCATCCATGGATGGTCTGGTGGTCACCAAACTCACCAAAATGTACTCGCTACCCATAGCCTATCACACAAGAACAGGATCGTCACTTGCCAAGGTAGAGTCAGGCACGCCTGTCTTTAAAGAAGCAACATTCTGATGCCAAACCACCACCAGCAATAGGTTTTTCAGTATCGCAGTGTGGAATTGCAGATACACAGGATTTACCATCCACATAGAAACTGTCAGTGCACAGAGATGGAAGCAAAGCCATGACTGTCATCCAAACCCCATGGTCTTTTTATCATTGTGTTGCCCCCATGCTTGCAAACAGTGAAATTTAACTTGAGGCAACAAGCAGCACAGGATCCTCTAACACAACAGCTCTGAACGATGCTCTGCACCGATGCAGCCACAACGTGGATGGCTCTGGGCTACCGCAGTGAGGAGGTACTTGGACATGTTGGAGAACAACACGGGTCTGGCTGACAACAACTACAGCCCAGCAACACCACACAGCACATGGCAGAGATGTATAAGAAAAATGTGGAAAGGCTGGGAAGGAAAACAGGGAGAGGGAAATAGCGGTGGAGGTGGACAGAGGACAGTACAGTGGGTTTTCTGTGCTACCAGTCCACCGCTCAACTTGCTGTGGGCTGATACTCTGCCTCTACGATGCCTGAGCAGATTTTCACCAGAAAGTATCAGTCCTCTACGATACAGGGAACTGGTAAGTCAGGAAAGAAAAGAACAGTAAGGGGCAGAGCTGTGCTGGCAGTTATGGAGAATAAACATAACCTTTGCTGAACATGTATAAGGATATGAAAATGTTTTAACATCTTCCAGGACATCTCCTGCTTCACACCTTCGGATGTACAAGTTTTCACTGGAAGACTGGGAAGAAACAGAAGGAAAAGAGAAAAGCTGCAGAGTGGCAAAGCTGGAGGAGATTGGTATGGACCGAAGAGACTGATGCCCACATCTTCTGACAGCTACCACTGGACCCATCTACCCAGTGGAGCACATTCACAAAACCCAGGTTGCCCTTTTCACAGAATCACCATGGTTGCAAAAGACCTTTAAGATCATCAAGTGCAACCATTATCTAACTCTACCAGGGCCACCAGTACACCATATCCTTGAGCACCACATCTAGATGGCTTTCGAATACGTCAGGGATGGTGATTCAACCACTTCCTCCAGCAGCCTATTCCAGGCTTTGACTGCCTTTTACAATCTTTTCTACAGCCCCAGTTCAACATGTGTGCCATGTAAGTCAGCATGGATCAGTGCATGTTCCCTATAAGCCAGAAGCACATTTGCTCCATACTGAACTTGTCGTCAGCAGCCCAGCTCTTTAGCTGGAAATAGGGCACATACAACCCAGCCCAGAGAGCAAAAAGCAAACACAAGACTTCTGATACCTTTCCCTGCAGTTTCGCCCTCTGTATGTCACAAATGACATAATGCCCTGCATTCACCTCAGTCCTCAGGGCCACGTCTTACCTGCTGATAGCTCCCACAGCCTCAGCATTTCTGCTTTAGGAGTCTTAAATTAGGCAAGGGAGAGAATGGGGAAGAGTTTCTGTGTTGAATACATGCAGGTCAATGATTATGCAGTGATAAAAGCACAACTATTACTCAATTAACACAAGAGCACATGACCACACTGACAGGTCAGTGCAGAAAGACTCCAGAGCATCTGCTGGAGCTGCCAGGGCACTGAGAGATGGGAGATGTGGGAGCTTCCCAGCTTTTGCTCTACCCCCACCAACCAATGTTGCTGTTGGTAGCCCTAAGCACAAAGTACTGGGAAGAAGAGGAGGTAAAAACGGGAAGGAACTATAATTTCATCCCTAGATACCAGTTAAACACATTTACTACCAGAAGACATCAGGGTGATCACAGACCCCAAGCCATAGCAGCAGGAGCCAAAGCAGCAGCTCTGCCACTGCTGTCTCCCCACACGGCATGAGGGTGCCAAATGAAAATTAAGCTCTGATTGCCATAGCCTGCATCTCCCTACGCCTCACTGGCCACAGCAAGTGCTGTCCTCAAAAATGCCAAACCAAAGCTGAGCAGTAAGAGGCAGCCCAGGGCGGGCAGAGGAGCCCGTTGCTATTTTTCCACTTGAGGTGAACAAATAAGCTCCTACTTTATCATGAGCAGTAGGGAGATGGTTTCATAAATCAGGATGAGCAGCACACTTACATTTCAAATCCATTAGAGCTGCAAGTAGCAAAAAATAGACAGGTTTTAGTGAAAATTAAAAAAAAATGGCAAGGGAGTGGGGAGAGGGATCAGAGGAATTTTAAAGACAGAAGGAAAGGAGTTCAAGGAGTTCCTTTGCCCAAGACTTTCTCTGCACCTATAATAAGCCCAGCAAACCCAAAATGAGAGATTATGTAAAGTCTGTAATTGAAGGAGTGAAAGCCACAGTTAAAACAATCTAAAAAGGCCAAGCTCTGAGAAAGGCAACTCAAATCCCTTATCTTTTGATGGAAAAGAATGTGCTCCCTGAGATTAATGACGTGTTTACCCAAAAGGAAATCACCGCCCTTCTGAAGCAGCGAGTGTTTGTTCCTCCCAAGCCCCTGTTTTCTGCTCCAGAGCTGATCTCCCAAACCTCCTGTTTAAAGTCAACACACAATACGGCTTCCTGCCGCCATGGGCTCTGAGGGATCCCACTATTAACTCTCTCCCGAAAATCACCCTCCACCACACCTGCCTGTCCCAGTCACTGCTCACAGGCACAAAAACAGGGTATTTCGGTCACGCTTTGAGCATCAGCACAGAGAGAGGCATCATGCTGACGGCTGCCAGAAACCTTGCTGCAGAGTGATGAATCACCCCCATGAATAAATATTTCTCAGTTGAGCAGACAAATTAGCAAGCATGGAGACTGACAACGCCGTTGAGGGGAAGCACTCACTTGTCTTGCTCTTCTCCAAAGTCTCCAGACACAGCAGGTGACCTCTTCTTAAGTTGCTTAGGGTTTCGGCAGCATGTCCAGCAGCCTGGCCTAGTGCAGAATGCTCTTGGAAAGAGGTTTAACACTGGCCGGTGCAATGATGTGCCCTCTTAGAGGAGGCATGGAGGAGCATGAGATTTGTGCACTGAACACAAGCAAGCAAGCAAACCCGGAGAAGAAGCACTAGGGAGTGATCCAGTTGACGACACCTGCAAAAAACCCACTCAGGGACCATCAGTCCTTTGCATATGTGATAAATCCAAGTATTCACATCCTCCTTCTCTGATAAATGCAATTCCCAGTAAATGCACTGATACTCCATCCCCAGTCTCCTCAGGGAGCATCCCAGCCACGAGGGCCATAAGGTCATGAGCATCATCCTCTCGCTAAAGCCAGTGGGCCTGCAATAATGGGTGTTGGCCAACAACTAAAAATAGCACAAAAGGCAGAATAAACAAAGGGAGCTGCTTAACTCTGCCTCTGACTTTCGTATTTAGCTAATGGGGCAATTTTCATTTGCGCGATGCTGTCACCACTCGGATCGTGAAGCAGCCTACATTCCCCCCAAGCTCCCCCCAGCCACATCACATCTCCTGTGGAACCAGGTTGGGTGGGAGGAAACACTAATTACTGCCCAACTCCCCATGTGCCTGCTTTATCTCCACCTCAGCTTCTCAGGAGGGTGAAGAAGGGGAAATACCCAAAAGCACGCACATAGAGGTCGTAAGAGCCCACACAGGCAGTTGCTCATCATGAAAGCCCAGCACCTTGGCACTGCTTAAATAAAGGCAAACTCAGGAATGCGTCTGTTGAAGTAGCTAGTAGAGTTGTTTTGCACTTATTCTGTCCACACAGGCTTGTGAGGTTTAATTATTTTCTTGCAAAACAAACAGAAATGGGTATTTTCTGCAGGTGGAAGATCTGAAATTTTGGTTAGGAGAAGAAAAGGAAGAAATTTTACATGAGTCCTTCAACTTTATAAAGTCCACTTGTGTTTTATATTATTTAATGCTAAGCACTAGACTTGCCATAAAATATAAAATCCTTCCATTGCTATTTTATTTTTTGATGTGGTATCAGCTACCTGGCTGGTTCAGTGGTATTCAAACCAGCCAGTGGAAATGGTTTTACTCATTACAGAGAGAACAAGAAGTAAAACGTCCCTTGCTTCACCCTTTTTCTAGGAAAATAGTTTGCATCAATGGGATATTATTATTAATTATAGAGCGGTATTTCTTAGAAGTCATGCCCAGAGTCCCTGGCTGTGGGAAGCTCTGCAGAACTTCGATGAAAAAAACTGGCCTTAAGAAATGAGAATTTAGGCTGAGTCAAGATACAACAATTGGAGGAAAATGAACGGTACTTGAGCGGCAACAGTGATGACACACATCCTCTGGACCTGCTGGAGTGACCTCCTTTCTGACTCGGAACTACTCCATGTGCTGTCTGGGACAAAGCCTAATCCGTGTCAATCAAATCCCCATCTTTCAAAAAAACCCAGTTAACCAAAACGTAACATAATCCACAGGACTCTGCCATGGTCTACAGAGTCTTCTGCCATATTCATGACTAGAGCATCCTGTACTTCCAAGTTACAGATCTATTATCCAGACTACAATGGTATTTCAAAAGAAAACTATTCCATTTGTTGATTTTTCTGATGTGTCTAAAAGGACAATTTGATTTTATTTTGGGGAGGTTTTCATTATCCTCTATACAACACACACAGTTACACATCTAGTTTCAGACTACAAATCCAACTGGAAATCAAACGGTTTGATTTTGGAAAGGTCGAGCAAGATGTTACTATCTAAAAGGATTTTTATCTTTTTGAAACTATTGATTGAATTCAGTTTAAATAAGAGAATACATTTTCCCTACCAAAATAACACTTTTCAATGAATGCAGTTCCCCTTTGAGAAGAAAAGAAAACCAGCAAGAACCACCTGGCCATCACCCAAACCAGTGAAGGTACAACCAGTCTAAAATCTCTTATCTACAGCCAAAAAAGGCCAAGAACTGTTAACATAAGCCAGGAGATAAGATGATGAGCAGTAGATAAGAAGCCATGTCCTATGAAAGTTTTCTCTTTAGCCTAGGAGTGGAATGTGAACTACAAGTGAAGAGGCTGGAGAAAGAAACTAATATCTAGAAAGTATCATCATAAATTAAATCCCTAAATAAGGAAAGCCAATCCAGGGCACAGCTGAATTGTGACTGGAATTGAAGGAAGAAAAAAAAGAGGAGGTAAAATATCTCCATCATTTGAAAATAATTATGAGGTGGTAACAGGAAAAAAAAATAATAAAAAATAAATCAATGCATTTACATAAAGCTGTCCCATTTAAACACAGCCATAGGGAGAGATGGAGAGATTATGGGATGATATACACAATCCTTGAGCCAGTCAGTTTTATTAAGTCTCTAGCACTAAACAAGTTGCTGCTGAACAGAGAGCCTGCATGGGAGGTTTTATGGGGGGAGAAGGTGAGGAAAGCCCACATGAACACAGCATCCAGCAGGGGACAGAGACAGAAAAGGTAGTTCAGGATTTATTTACAAGCTCTAGGAAGAGGAGCTTAGCACTGCCTCACAGGGAACCACCAAAGAAATTAAAGGTTAAATCTACCGTATACAAAATCTTCTGTACAAATCAGGAGCATTATTACCTATTAAGCAAGTTTAAACCTGTAGGAACCTCAGCAAACTGTCTCCTGCTCCTGACGTGGACCCAGGCCAACAGCGGTACGTTTTAGGGTGACAAATCAGGCCAGAACCCACCTCCTCCTCGGCAGCACATAGCAGAGGGCAGCTTGCTTTCATGCTCCACTTGGCTGCTTGGAGAAGAGAAAACTGAAGAGAAGAACAAGAAGTCTTCCAAGCAAGGTGGTTTAATGAAGAAAGGAAAAACATCAGCTGGTCCCCAAGTTCTTGAGAGACCCAGAGCAGTGGGTTTCGGCTGCAGGAAGAGGGAGTTAAGCTGAGGTAGCTGTGACTAGAACAGAGTCCCTAAGAATGCAGTGGAGGATCCATCACTGGAAATTTTTAAGAGCAGGTTAGATGCACATGGCATCCCCAGCCCAGCAGACGCAGAAGGGCAGGAACCCACAGGCCCTGAGCACTCCTTCCCTCCTCCTTACCCCATCCCTGGATGATGCTTCAGGGTAGTGGGCTCAGAAATCCCACCTGGCCTCAGTGGAGCAGGAGCACAAGGACAGCAGCCCTAGCCCCTGGCATCCACCAGCAGGTGAGATCACTGCTCCTCAACAAAGTCTTACTGCGGGATGTCTTCCAGAGAGGAAAAAACGTGAAAATCTATCTACAAATAGGGCAACAGAGTAGAACCATGCAACAAAGTTACATCTCAACCTAAACTTTTAACTCTTTTTTTCTTTTTTTACATAAACTGCTTTAAATATCTACTTCAGAGAGACTGGACAGAGTGGTGAAGCTTTCCTCTCCCTATCTAAATAAGGCCCCTAACAATGTTATCACTTTTCAAAACACATCTGTCCCGCAGCTCCTAGCCCAGACAATTGGCAGGTAACCAGTTAATAAATGTCTTCGCCAGACTGTTGAATAGGCTGGCCCCAGCTCAAGAGTGATGTCAGGGCCATTCAATGCACTATAATTGGAAAAACCTGGGGAAAGCAACCCCATGTTTTTTAATAAATAAAGAGCATATTAGCAGCCTCCTGCTTTTATTCACCACGGTGTCTACCTTGTTCAGTAGCAAAGTGGGATTTTTTTTTTCCTGCTGCTGCTCACTTGGTGATTTCTACTTGGAATTTGATGCCATTTTCCAGATGTGTCTCAGGCCAGGAAGTCAGCAATCAGCGTGGAAAAAGCCTCTGGGATTAGCTGCAGATCATCTTCTGACACACACATCCTTCCTGCACCCTCTTTTATGAAAATGGGGCACACCCCTCGTGCCCAGAAATAAAGTAAAACAACTCAGAGCTGAACAGAAATGCCCAGATTAGGATGCTTTGATCGCTTTCATATTAAATGGATAGGAATATATTTAATTAATTCAATCCATCAAAGTCCCCAAGGCACTGTTTGAGGGATCTTTACAACATCAGAGTGTTTATATACATAAATCACTTCATCAGTTGCAGGTTCCTTGTCTGCTGGAAGAGCCCCAGGCGAAGCTCATCTCTCAGAGCTCCTCACCAGTGGTACCCAACAATAGAGCATCAGCTCTCCCAGCTTGGCTGCAGAACGCCTGAAGGGATAAATCCTCCAAAGGACTCGCCCTCAGAGGAAGAAGCGAGGATGATAAATGAGTTTTCTGGGCTCTGTGTGAGCAACTTCAGGAAGCTAAAACTCAGGAGGGTGACATGAAGGATGTGATTTGAGCGGAAAATAATCTCAAGCAGAAGCACCCTGACAGCAATGTGCCTTTCAAGCCTCTCCATGTCCCTGAGAAATAAACTACTCTGGTTTCCTAGACAGGAGAAGGGGGCTCAGTCCCATGCAGCCAGGCTCCACACTTGTCCCAGCCACATGGTGCTGTCTGCTGCAGGATGGGGAGGGGGATGTCCCAGTCCAAGGGGACCCAATTACTGAATTTCCAACAAAACAATTTATTTCCCCCCCTCCTCGAGCATTTTAAAGGCTGTTGTCAGACTTCTTGTTCCTGTCTTGTGATTCCTTTCATCTCCCCAACAAAGCACAACCAAATTAACACCAGTTCTCCCCCCAGTAACCACACACACACACACACACCCCCGGCCATGGGCTCCTGCAGTCACTCTGCTTTCACAGGGCACCTGAGAGCTGCTGCCAAAACAGGAAAGCAGGCGCCTAATTGAAAGGGAGTATTTGGGAGTCACCCTATACAAAAATTAGCAGATATGCTAGGAAAATAAAAGAGTGGGCATTAATGGCAGGCTTATCTTCTTTTTCCGTGACTCTGATGTTCAGGACATGAAAAGGCAGAAAAGTTTCACATGCTCTTCTGAGGAGCTGGTCACGAAGAGGAGCATCCTCTACTTTACATACACTGCTCCTACTAAAATCACTTGGGCTGATTTTGAGGTCAGAACCTCCAGAATTAAAATGCAAACATACACAAGCCAAGAAAACCCCAATTGCTTGTATAGTAAGTGCTGGGTCTTGCTTATGGGCTGAGAAGTCAAGCGCTGCCTGATTTCGGTTCCCGTGTTAGGTTTGATAAAAACAGTAAGCTGTGCCTAGGGAGGACGAGAATACAGATGTTTTCTGTCCCAAGAAGCAGCACAGGGGGCTCTGTTTCTGGAGGTGGCACTGCATTTTAAGGTGAGTGGCCAGGGACAGCTCAACAAGGCTGCATTTCAGCCAGCACAGGGAGCCTCTCTCCGTGCTATCCACCCCTGGCCAAGATCCCAGCCTGGGACCATGACCTGTCCCCAGGGGAAATGCCAGCTGGAGCCAAGGGGAGGATTTCGGATTAACTCCAAAAAATCAGCCGGTTCAACTCCACCCTGTGGAAAGGAGCAAAAGCCCTCGGGACCAGGCAGAGGGATGCAGCGGCCTGGCAAGGAGCAGGCAGGGCTGGCTCAGAGCAGACAGGGCTGCCTACAGCTTCAGCAAGGTCAGCAGCATCAAGACAAGTGATCCAGAGCACTCCTTGTCTGACGGAGCTGCTCATCTCCTCCAGCCGCAGCTTTCGAGGTGGGAGTGAGCAATGGCAATAGAGAGAGGGAAAAAAAAGGAGAAAAAGCAGTGGGAAACCCTGCTGAGAAGCCCCCTTTTGTGTAAACATGCTTCGTCCTCAGACTAAAAATAAAGGCAAACCACAGGAAGGGAGTGAGTGCTTGGACAATATCCGATTTGGTGTGTGCCTGGGTGTGAGCTGAGGGAACAGGGAGAAGAGCAGGGGACTCCACCCAGTGCAACCACACAAAGGCAGCCGTTTAAGACCTTCAAGATGGACAGGCATTCCTGGAGATTATTTAAATCCAAATAACTGCTGCTTGGCAGATGCGCAGTCTTTTGGTATGTGTGCAGCACTTGGAAACGTTAAGTGAGAGAAACGGCTGCCATGGCCGGAGCAGGAAAGGCAGGATGACTGCACGAGGCTCATTTTACAGGTTCTGAGACTGAGGCCGGAGGCTGTGAACTGAAACCCCATAAACCTGCCATAAACCAGGAAGCCACCCACACAAGACGTTAGCTGAAATCTTTACAGCTCGTAGGTCCATCCTCAACAATTATCTCTCCCTGCACGCTGCCCTTCTCATCTCAGTCACCGCTGCAGCCGAAGAACCAAACCCTAAACAACGGCACACACATGAGGGCTGCAGAGTGCTGATCAACCGATTGCCCACCTCAAGAGAGGTCTCAAATGCTTCCCCAGGTGCTGGGCTCAGATGCACTGCACCCCACCATTGCCATCAGCTGACTCTTGAGGATGGAGATTCACC